>CANUEP010000962.1:0-41554 GCA_947857235.1 Jatropha podagrica
TTTTGGCAAAAAGCCTAAAAAAATGCACAAAGCATACACACACAAGCATGCATAAATGCATCACCTTCAAAGCCCTCTAAAGAGGCGTATCGAACTACGTCGACTTTGATCTTCCATTCAAACGGAAGTACGTAGGCACGTTCGGGATCTAACCCCGAGCGACAAGTCAAAATCAATCATTCACCCTGCAAAGCATCCATCCATAGGTTAGTTTATCAGCATGACATAGTCTCGGGATCCATCTCGGGTTAGCATACCATGCCTTAACTATTGGGTAATTAATCTAGTTAATTAGGTTAATTAAAATTGGAGTCATTTAGGGTTTTCCTAATTTACCCTTAAATAATTAAACAAGGTGGCGACTCTCACATTAAGTGCATTTCTATCCATTTGTCATACGCATTTCCACATTGCGAGTGAGTACGGCGGGGGTAGGGGTTCACAACCAGAAACCGCAAAAAAAAAAAAAAACCCAGAATATTAAGAATCACTTGAAGTTGATCTGAAGGTGCCTCTGCGAATAAAACCACATCATATGTAAATAAAAGGTGTGAAACTAGCGGGCCCCTTCTAGATAAGGCAATGGGACGCAAGCTCCCTATTGAACCGCCTGCTGAACCAGATGAACAAGACTTCCAATGCAAAGCACAAAAATATAAGGCGAAATTGGATCCCCTTGCGGAATCCCTTGAGAAGGATTGAAGGACTCCAATAATTCTCCCTGCCACAAGACCGCCATATCCACAGATTGAATACACTTCAAAGTATTCTAGATCCAACAGTGAGTGAACCTAGTGTCATGTAGAACCCATTGAATAAATTCCAAACTTAACCTGTCATACACCTTCTCCAGGTCAATTTTTGGAGCCATAAAACCAATTTGCCTCTTAGCCATCTTCATCGTATGAGTAGTTTCCCGATAAACCACAATATTCTCTGTGATTTGCCTACTCGAAACAAAACTGTTCTGCTTAGGACTAATCAATAACGACAGAATCCTCTTAAGCCTGTTAACCAAAGTTTTAGTAACAAGCTTATACATAACGTTGCAGAGACTTATGGGATGAAACTATGTGACCATGACTTGATTTTGAACTTTAGGAATAAGAACCAGCATGGTGGAATTCATACCTTGCGAAATCGAATCTCCATGTAAAATTTTAATTACAAAATTAGCAATCGATTAACTATGCACATTCCAATTCTTCTGAAAAAAGCCAGCTTGATAGCCATCATTCGTAAGTGATTTAAAAGGGGTCATCTCCAATAAAGCCCCCTTAACTTCAGAGACTGAGAATGGCTTCACCATATCCTGGCAAACCGTGACTTCCAATATCGAAAATTTGCCCGTCTCTAAGCCTGAAAATTAGGCTCCGAGTCTTTCATATAAAGACATTTAAAACAGACAAAGACCATAGTTTGAATATCCTCCTCCTCAGTCATCCAAACTCCATTCAAATCCTGTAATTTATTCACATCCATTCGACAATTCTTAACTATGGCAGTCGTGTGATAAAATTTTGTATTCCTATCACCAAGAGTCATCCAATCTTCCTTTGACTTCTGGAACCAAAAACTGATTAGACATTTGGAGAATAGAAAGAGAGTAGCCAGCTTCAGACTACAGAATCGAAATCGCTCCACTATATCCAAATGCTTCAACATGAACCCAAAATGGATAGTCCATAGACTCGCAAATTTGACGAGCATGGTCCCCACTGGTACGAGGTTCCAAAATACATACAATATCTTGCTTATGAAGACGCTTATACTCTTTGAAGGCACGAAGATAGCCCTGAGAGGCCGCACCTTGATAATTCCAAGTCATAATGATCATAACAAATATTAAAAAGAAGGATATCCCATGAACCACTCATTACTGAAGGAAGCAATCAATCAATAGTTTCCGTGAGCCCCCTCAACTGGAGGAGAGACAATCACCATAGCCAAACCATTTGTAGGATATGTAGGGGTTTGAATACCACTTAAAGCAAGGGTTTCTTGAACCACCTCCATCGAATCACTATCAGATCCATCTACAATATCTGGGGCAGGGGGATGAGGGATTTCTGGGTTATGAAAGTGGGCAAGAGAGACAAAAACATTCTCCATCTGATCCACCAATGGAAGTTCTCCTCTAGCCACCACCCGAGAAGTCTCCTCCAAACTCCCTTGCCTACCCGTAACAACCACATGCTCAACCTCAGTAGCTGCTCTCTTTGATTTACCACTTCCTACTATTGTCATCGCAGTACCCCAATGCTGAGAATTAGCGTGTTGAGAGGTCACTTCCAAAGCCTTAGTCATATTAACACTAGGCTTTAAGATAGTGATTTGTGGTCCAAGGGCCTTCTTTGCCTTCTTATTTTTCTTTCCACCTTTATCAAGCTCTGGGTGAAAGGAGGGCCTAATATTCTCCTTATTTGGTCCAATTACATTTTGGATATAAATTTCCCTATCCACTTCCTCTACCTTACTACCCAAAACGTCAAATCTAGTTCTTTGAATCCTAGTATTATCCTTAGTCAAATTATCTATGAGAGAGTGAGTATCCAATTCCCTCTCTCTCACTCGCAAAATAGGAATTTATCCAGAAGTTCTCCCTTTCCCTTTTTCACCAACATCCAATTACCCTAATCCTCCATAATTGCGAGGTTAACAAGCTGATTTTTTGGGATTTGGTTAGCAGACTTCTTTTGCAAGTCAACCTCTTCCACCCTCACACCAGTATTCACGGCCCCATACTCTGTCCTTCCTGACTCTACTGCCGTGCAAAGCTCCGATAAGTGGCCATACCTATCACAATTAAAGCAAACTAAAGGTATTCTTTCATATTCCACCCTCCTTATCCTCCTTCTAAGCCTAAATTTAAACAGTAAAGGTTTAATAAGGTCCACTTCAACACACGTTCTCGTATATCTACCCCTATTGACCATGCTGGTATTGGAATAAACTCTAATGGGTCTCCCAATTTTAGCTCCCACCGGCATTAGAAAAGCTTGGTCATAATACTCAATCGGTAGGCAAGGGAAACGAACCATACGATGACTCTCTGAATCGAATCAGAATAGAGATCAAAATCTGCATACTATTTACGGACTGTCAAATAATGATCAGCCAACATCCATGGTCCGCCATAGAGAGCATATTCCAAATCATTAGACGAGTTAAACTTTATCAAAAAAATAATTATTCTCAAGAGCTAAAACTTCAATGGGGGATTGAGGTCTCCATAACCCCTTAATCCTCTTGCTCAAATAGTTGTGCCATACGTTCCTACCCAACAACTTCACAATAAGAGCCAGTCTCCAAGGACGTAGCAATCTCGCTTTCTCATCCTTGGACAGACGAATAGTGGGACAACTAACATCCTCCTCATCACCATCAGCCTCCCAATCTGGATCATCCTTCTCCTCTAATGCATCGGGTTCTTCACCAGCTCTAGGGTCATTATCAGCGGAGTATCCTTAAAAGTCTTACAAGCCACTCCATATGGTCATCTATATCAAAACGCACCTTCTTATTACTCCGTTACAGTTGATCATTCTCTTGTGCAATTGCGACCAAGAGGAGAGGAGTCAGTTGAGAGAATCATTTTTTACACAAGTGTATTTTTTGAGGTAAGAATGACATACTAATGTTATTGGCAATATGCAATTTCTTATTCATATAATAAAAAATACTTTATAGTATATTTATAAGGCAACACAATTGTTATTGCTATTTATGCAATGAAACTAATTTATATTATATTTATAAGGCAATACCATTTTTATGTCATTTATGCAATGCAAATAAGTTTAAAACCAACCGATATATAATATAATATAATATAATATAATATAATATAAATTATATTATATTATATTTGTAAGGTAATACAATTTTTGTATGAATTGCTTGTCGTTGTCAATTTTATAATTTTGCCTTTAATTTATGACACGTGTCATAATTTTAGCTTTTGTATGGAAGGAAATGATATGCCTATGTATAATGCTAAAAGTTGTATTGAAAGCATCGGGTCTTGTAGACAAATTTATTGATTCATGATCAAAGATGAAAAGACTGGAAATTGCTATCTAATGCTCATTTGCTAAAGGATTTCTACAAGATAAGCTTGAGAATGGTCTAAGTATTAGTGCTGAGAGAAGGCAGTAAAATTGAATCATGTACCACATCTTAATCTATTGGATGGTCGGAAGAATTAGAATTTAACCATGTACCATATTCTTGCTGTGTAACAACAAAGAGTAGAATTATTGTATGATATAACTTCATGTTATTATAATATTTTAATATAATTTATTCTTATGGTCTAATTTTTTTAAAACATTTTATTTATATAAAACTAATTATACTGATTAATCATCAAAATTTAGTATTGAGAGTATTCAAAAATTTCTCCTTTTGGATAAATTCTACTAGGATAAGGATTATGAGAATCCTGTATTATATAGTTAGAGTTCTCTTAAGAGTTTAGTATTATTATTTAATATATTTTATTGTTATATATTAACAGTAGTCCTTCATCAGTTATCTGGTCATTTATATCCAAATATAATATTCGTAGAATATTTTTAGAAATTATTATTATTATCCAAACATGTCATTTACTTAAATTATTTGGGCGATTTAAGTATGTTTAACAACTAATGATTTAACAAATAGCGATTTATTTAGATTGTTGCAAAAGGAGCTCTTCACTTTAACAGATAATGACTTTAATAAATGTGTCAATTAGGTTAAGTGGAGAAATTGTATACCGAATTTGCAGATTTAATAGCTTGGGTTGTCCACTGGACGGAGATAATTGGGCTGTTTAAACCTCTGGCGAACTGTCCACTGGATGGAGATAACTTAGGTCACTTAGGTCTCTGGCAAACTGTCCACTGGACGGAGAAAACTTGGTTCACCTAGGCATCTAACGAACTGTCCACTGGATGGAAAAAACTTAGGGCACTTAGGTCTCTGGCGAACTGTTCACTTAGGCATCTGACGAACTGTCCAATTTTAGATAGAGAAATCTGGGCCTTTAGGCTTTTAGCAAAATGTCCGATTTTGGATGAAGAAAACTAAATCTCTTAGGCCTGTGGCTAACTGTCCACTGGACGGAGAAAATTTGGATTACTTAGGCCTCTGGCGAACTGTCCGATTAGACAGAGAAAACTGCGCTGATTGAGCCTCTATCTAATTGTTCTGATTTTGGATAGAGAAAACTGGATCGCTTAGGCCTTTGGCGAACAATCTGATTGAACAGAGAAAATTGAGCCGCTTAAGCCTGTGGCGAACTGTCCCATTGGACGGAGAAAATTGGACCGTTTAGGCTTCTGTCGAACTATCCCATTGGACAGAGAAAATTGGGTCACTTAGGCCTCTGTCAAAGTATCCTAATTTAGGATGGAGAAAATCAGGTTGCTTAGGCCGCTGACAAACTGTCCAATTTTGGACAAAGAAAATTGGGTCACTTAGGCCTCTAGCAAACTGTCTTATTGGACGGAGAAAATTGGGCTGCTTAGGCCTGTGACAAACTGTCTCATTAGATGGAGAAAATTAGGTCACTTAAGCCTGTAGCGAATTATTTAATTGGACGGAGAAAACTGGGCCGCTTAGACTTCTGTCGAACTGTCCCATGATAAACCAATTAATTATCTAATTCTAAATTAAATGAATTAATTTGAACTTTTCATAAGTGCATAACATGATAAAACAAACTTATTACTAAATACAATAATTTCAAATTTAAATTGAATAAAATAATTTAAATTTTTTTATTAAATTTGTAATTTTAAATCTTCAACAACATTTCTAGAATTATCAAGAGCGATACTAAGATTTCCTATATTATGTTTGTAAAATTTAAGATACTCTAAAATAAACTTAGTTATAATCAATTAAAAACTTTAACGTAATATATATATATATATATATATATATAATTTGATTGAATGTTTTTTTTTAAACTTTTTTAATAGATAAATTCATACAGATAATTGAGCATTTATAAATTTAAAATTCTATTATTATTGTCTTATTATGTCTAATTATGTATTATTTTATCATTTTATTACATAAATTATTAATAATAATTTAGTAATTTTAATAATTTATTATTATATAATTTATCTTCAATATTATTATTTTAAATGAATATGTGTAAATATGAGGCATTTGAAAATTTTTATTTTTTGAATTTATTTTAAATAAATATATTTAGATAATTAAGATTGTGATTTAAAAAGGAAATGGTTAGATTTCTTTAATTATAAATTGCACTTTAATTTGATTGCCCAAAATTAAGATAAAAAAATATTATTTTTAAACGTCTCGGATTTTATTGATTATATTAATATTTTATTTAATTTTAATATCTTATTTAATTCAAATCCAATTTTTTCTATTAAGTAATATAATTTTATTAATAAATTTTTTAAATGATTTCATGAATTTGATAGGTTAAAAAATTAAAATTAAAAATAATTATTTTTAAAAAATATTTAATTTAATTTATTAGATTAATTTTTTATTCTATTTTGAAAGTATATTTATTTACTAAAAGAGATTATAGTAAAAATTATTAATAAAATAAGTAAGTTATTGACAAAAAATATAAGTTAATTATCAAACATAAAATAAAAGCCATATGATAATTTTTATAAATTAATTTGGTACTTAAAGAAAAAATAAAAGCAACTAGTATATAATAAAAACCATATGAACCAATATATCAAAGAAAATATAAATGACATATTTCCTATTTAAATTGCTATTTTAAAGCGAGAAATAAATATATCAATTTTTTTCAATGAGATATTATAGTGCAAGATATATAATTAAAAAAATAAATTTTACTGTATATATAAAAATCATTATATTTGTTGCAATCTACATAAGAATTTATATGTTAATTATATAAATAAAAAGCTAAATAAGTATAAAAAAATGAGAATATAACTAGTGTTGTCAACATATATTGCATGTCATAAAAAGAAAAAGCTTTTAGTTTTTAAAAGAGAAAGCTTTTAGTTTGCTTTATAAATAAATTTTGCACCAAAACTTTAAAAAAAAAAAATGCTGAGTACATAATTTAATTCTTAAAATTTTATAAAAGAAAAAAATTTTCGTGACACTCTAAACTTCAAAAGCCACCTTTTAGCACCTTAAATTTCTTTTTTTTTTTTTTTTTTTTTTTTTTATAATAATCTTACACTTTGACGGGTATGCACTGGTATTCACAGCAGCAGCTTGTCCGCAGAAAAGACTATGTGGATTGGGCTTTTGCTCTCTAAGGAAATTTAATGTGGCTTTATTAGTAAAATATGGTTGGAGGCTGCTAACATGTCCGCAAGCTTTGGTCTCTAGGATTTTTAAGGCAAAATATTTTTTAGATTTGGATTTTCTTCATGCTGAGCCGATAAAGAATCTGAGCTATGTTTGGAAAAGCATCCTCAAAAGCCAATCTCTCCTCATAGCTGGTTGTCGTTGTCGTATTAGGGCATGGCTGCCAAGTTTAGAATCGCCTTATTTTCAAATTCAAAATATGTCGGGTATGGAGGAAGTCTTTGTGTCAAAATATGTCGCGTGCATCGTGGCCAAGTGGAAACAATTCTGCATGTTTTTGTATACTACCCTTTTACGGTACAATGCTAGGGCTTATTTGATGGAGTTAGAGGGGTCGGTTTGAGAGTATGCATGAATGGCTGCAGCAGCATGCACTTTTGTTTTGTGCTTTATGGTTTGTTTGGATTAACAGAAACAAAGTGGTATCGTAGGATAAAGCAACACACGCACAACACATTGTTTTTCGGATAAATCAATGTCTAGAGGAGTGGCAAGTGGCTCAAGCATCAAGAACAGTTTCTAAGGTGATTCAATAACCATTCCCAGTTAAATGGACATCTCCAGCAGGGTCAAGCATCAAATGTAATGTCGATGCTACGTTTGATGACATTTCAAAGCGTGTTGGAGTGAACTGGATAGTTCGTGATGCTTTGGGTATTAATAAACGAGAAAATTCTTAACATTTGTGGGGGCTCATAATGCTTTGCTTGCTGAGTTAATTGGGTTTCGTGAGGCTTTTTCATGGCTAAAAGAAAAGGGTTTGCTTAATGGATATTTAGTTTGAATCAAATTGTTTGATGGTAATACAAGCTATAAAGAAGGTTTGTTTAGATAATTCATAATTTAGTAACCTTATTTTAGATTGTAAAACTTTGATTTACCTATAAATTTAATATATGAATTTTTAAAAAATTTCTATTTCAATATCTCAACATCAAACAGCAAACAGCAAATATTTGTAATCGAATGTCTGAACCGATAAAATTTTTTCAATTACGTATTTTTGTCCTAAGTGATTTGCAGAAACGGAAATAGGATTTATAGAACTCATCTAATGTGAAAAATATTGTTGAATAGGATGACAAATAGCTTAACACGTGGGATCTCAACTTTATAGAATATGTCCTGGATCTTTCACCTCTGCTCTAAATGCATACGTCCATCCCTATTCGAGCATATATTACTTTAATACGGAAGAAAATACTTATTAAATCAGAAAATAAGTTCAAAGATAATAACCCACGTAACAAAAACTTCTATTTGTTATCTTCCATGTTTGCATTTATAGGTACTGAAGTGATTGATAAGAACAAGAATGAGGAGATGAAATAAAGTAGGAATAATGCTCAATTTGATTCCCGAACTTATTTAGTATGATTGAAAAGGTCAATTTAACCTTTTAATTTTTATAAAATAATTAAAAAGATTCAATTTCATTTTTTAGGTTAATTCAACTCATGAGCTTATTTAAAATGATTAAAAAAATATTTGACATTTTGAGTCAATTTAACCTCTAATTCTTCATTGTACTTACAATGTGAAAATCATTATATAAATATTTATTAAAATTATATTTAGGATCAAGTTGACTAATTTATTAAAAAATTAATTAATTATAAAATATTAAAAAATGATATATGAAGCTCTTTACCTTGATCGATGATTTTGAATTTATAAATATGTATTAATTTGAACATTTTAAAATTGACCTCTACTATTGAGTTATTATTTATGAAATTATTTTCATATTGAAAAAATTAAAATTATAATGCTTGTTAATAAATTTATTATATTTTAAGAAATGATATTTTTATAAATTTAAATTTATAATTATTAAAAAAATTTAATATGAGTGTTCTTAATATAGGATAAAAAGAGATGAAAAGTCAATCATATTAAATTAAATCAATTATTTATTTATAAAAATCAAAACAAATTTAATAGTTAAATTAATCCAAATGATCAAATTTAACCTTTTTGATCCTACTAAACAAGTTTAAGGGCCAAATTATGCTTTATTTCAATAAAGTACAAATCGTCATTAGAGAGTTGAAAGGGTATTTTCAGTTGCTATGGACTACAAAGTCAATATTATGATTATTAGTTCTTTTATATATAGGGAGAGAGAGAGCTTAAAGATTGGAAGCAATGAATGGACCGTATTGTTGGTGGAATTTGTAGAGCCCATAAAAAGGGTGACTACGTTAACGTTTCTTTCTCCTTATTTTGGGACGAGTGATTTCCAATTGAAGGATATGTTGTCTTTTCTTTTACTAATGACAATTTTATCCTTCGTTTTTTACACTACACTGTTCGACACGTCAAATTTGATGTGTCAAGATATTTTTCGTCCTACTTAGCGATACTTTGAACATTAAATGAGTCCGATTGACAAGTCCTAACATGTTTTCGACAAGTCACAGAGGATGAAAACAACTGGTTGAAATTTTTTTTATCAATTTAAACACTTGATTGCAAATATTTTTAGTTGAGATATTGAAATAAAAATTTTTTAAAAATTCAAATACTAAATTTATAATTAAGCCTAAAACCTTAGCTCAAGAGTTTAGTTTACTTCTATCTCTTCGTTTATGAGATTTTGATTATGGGTTCTATAGAAGATACTTGATAATGGTGACCTCAGTTCCCTCTTTTTTTTTTTTTAGTAGGGGGCATTTCGATGACCGTTCATGATTATTAAGATTTAATATTAAATTATTTCAATCTAGAACATAAATTTACTTATTGCTCCCAACAAATCTTGTATAGATTGATACAAGTACAAATAGTTAAAAAATATAAAAATTATTATTTTAAAAAATGTATATAAACCAAACATTAAATCATTATTTTATATATAAATGTTAAAAATTTTAAAATTATTATTACTCTATATGTGAAAATATCATAAAAAATTTATAATTTGAAGAACACCATAAATTTACTAATTTTTTCTTCTAAATAATTATAAAAATACACTCTCCTATATGGAGTAGTTTGTAATTGAAAAGCAACGGAAACAGTAGAAAGGAGTAATATGAGAAAGCTAATAATGATGGAGGAGAGAACACTTTCCGACCAACTCTCATTAATTGACCATAACCGTATTGTGATGACGTAGAAAGATAAATAAAATATTTCTTTTTGAATTGGAAATATCTTAAGATAGGCCGCCAACCTCGTGCATGCGCTATTTGAGTAAGACCAACCTTTTTTTTTTTTTTTACCGGTATTGATAAAAAGAATTTAAATTTAAATTTATTATAAAATAATATATGTATTTATCATTAAATTATCTATTTTAATATTTAAAATAAAATTAAAATTCATTAATAAAAAAAATAAATTCATATAAAAATTGACAGAAAAACAATTAAATAAATATCAAAGTAAATTGAGGCTTAAAAAAAAATAACAGAAATCACAATTTGCTTTGATTTAACTTTTTATTCATTTAAACTTTTTTTTTCTAAATTATGGATCCGCCTTTGACTTTTCCTTTATGAACTGTACGTGATATTCTATTGTTTGAATTAAAACAAATTATCTATGCTAAAAATAAGAGTATATTTTGTTAACTGTTTTAATAGCGTTTAGCTATTAATTATTTAAATAATATTTAAAAAATGTAAAATAATTTAATATTATATGAATTATTCTATATATTTATATAAATTTAAATTTATTTCATAACTTTTTACTTTTTATCTCGATTAATTTATTATTTTTATATCCTGCTCCCGCTAATTAGATTTTCTGAATCAAGCCATGATTCCTCTAAAGGAATTTACAAGTGCAACGAAACTCTTAGTAGATATATCATTCACATGGAATAAATTCTGTTGGGGCCGGGGATTTGGCAAATCGAAGTAAAATGGGAATTTGATGAGATGTGTTGGCATCCCAGCTTTAATTCTATCGGGTGTCATGTCATGATTTTCAACTGGGATGTTTGGCGGCAGTATTTCCAATCAGGCAGGAAGGAATTGATTGATGGGTCAAATCAGAGGTTGTTCCGTTTGGAATCACTTTCTCCAAACACTACTTAAGGAATTCTTACAAGAGATACCAAAAAGATAAAACACATCATACGAATAAGAGTAAAGCAAATTCGTGTAGGTGAAGCCTTGAGTCTTGCATTATATTATGTTCTTCTAATTAATTATTTTCTTTTTCCTATTTATTGGCATTTTCTTTTCTTTTTTTTTTAATCTATTCTTATAAAATATATGGTGTGAACTTATAATCTAAAAGAGAAAGATATGTGAACTCTTTTTATCAATATTGTACAATGATAAGACCTAAGAGTAATTGATATTATTACATAATAAATAGCCAATTTAATTGCGTGTTATTTCATTAATCATCGTTGTTGTTAACATACAATAATAAAATATATTAAATAATAATACTAGACTTCTAAAAAAATTCTAAATATTAGATAATACAGGATTTCTATAATTTTTATCCTAGTAAGATTTATTTTAATTCCAATATATATATATATATATCCCAAATTTACTCCAAATGGAGAGGGATTCTCAAATACTCTCAATAGTCAATTTTGATGGTTAACAAATAATGCGGTGAGCGTGAAACACGCATTCTACCACGATAACAATAAAAGTTTTCAACAATTGTTGCCGCTAAGCTCAGATTTGTAAATTCGACATCGTTTGTAAGGATCTCAATCCTTGTCCATTTTTTGACCAACTTACCACAATCGGCGCTACACCCCGGTACCGATAGGCAACGACACAAAATCAAGTACCAAATAGAATTTTATGTTAATTTAAAAAAAAAAAAAGGCAAAGAAAGTTAAAAGACCTAAGTATCCTCCACATCTTCGTCTCCTTTCCATCTCACAACTTCGACAATCATGTTTTGTTCCTTCTATGGATCACCTTGTCTTCTTCGACTACAATCTTTAACTGTGTGACTTGCAATGGCAAATATGGGGTCCCTTTTTGTCGGCATTGCCCATATCCAGCGATGATTCTCCACTTTATTTATTCAAAAGTACAACCAGGTGATTAATTGATTCGTTTTATATTTATTCATTCATTAACTTTCCATTTCTTGCTTTCTTCAAAGCTGTATTTCTGCTTGTACATGCTTTGGACCTTTTCTCTACTGGCGTTGTGTCTTTGACACTTGCAACTTTAAGAATTGATTCCAATTATTACTGAGTTCATATTGCTATTTCTTGATCTTGAGTCTGCTTTGTGGATTCTTTCACGATGGCATCAACATGTGCCAATCATATGCCTATTGGAAATCTTCATACAGGTGAGAGGATGCTAAGTAACCATAGCTAGTGAAGATCTCAATTAAATTAATAATAAGTTGGCTATATTTATTTATTTTCTCCACATTTGATAAAGTAAAGCAATTTTGCTAATTAGTTTATTGCCTTGAATTTTTATTCTCTGTACTATGATAAAAGCACAATTAGTACAACAAAATTGAGGTCAATAAAAAGAGACTTAAGCAGTCATCCTCTAATTCACTAAAAGGGACCTAAGCTGTAATCCCCCAGTTCGCCAGAGGCCTAAGCGGCTAATTTTCTCCGTCCAATGAGACAGTTCGCCACAAGTCTAAGCAGCCCGATTTTCTCCGTCTAATGAGACAGTTCGCTAGAAGTTTAAGCGGTCCAATTTTCTCCGTCCAATGGGACTATTCGCCCAGAAACCTAAGCGGCCTAGTTTGTTAAGTCCAAGGGGACAGTTTGCCCGAGGCCTAAGCGGCCCACTTATCTTCGTCCAAGTGGATAGTTCGCCAGAGGCTTAAGCGGCTAAATTATCTCCGTCCAGTAGACAGTTCACCAGAGGCTTAAACGGCCAAGTTTTCTCTATCCAATGGGACAGTTCGTCAAAGGTCTAAGCGACTCAATTATCTCCATCCAGTGTATTGATGAGTGTCGAGACCACAAAAAATAATTCCTAGTTTTCTAATCTAAATAAATTGTAGATAGGGTGAGAAGGATCGAACCTTAGAGACTAATAGAACTGATTTTAAAGTTGAGATCAATCGACAAAATAAATAAATAAAGGGGAGGGGGAGATTTTGATCAAATAGCAATTGAAAATAATAACTAAATCAATTAAAAATCAATAGAAGCAATGATTCAGCCAAGGTTGATTCATAGCATGAGATTCTCTTGATTGATTACTGATACAAAGATAATTCTAAAAATTAAAAGCTGACAGGTTATGATCTTTGGACAAGCGCCTCCGAAAAATATTTATGTAGTATTAGATTAAACAGACAAAGTGCTAGAATAATCCCTAATTAGCTGCTCATGGCTGTGAAGAACACGAGAAATAAAAATAAACTGCAGATCTATTCTAAAAGTAGTAATAATAATGAAGAGAAAGAGATCCCCTTTTACAATCCTTTGAATGTTATATATAAAGGAGAAAGCAAATCCCTAAAAATAAATAATATTTTTTAAAAATCTAAAATATTTAATTAAGTGTCTGTAAAATTCCTAAAAAAATGGGCTAGCTCGCACTTAAAAGATTTCCTCGCGTTTGGTAAGATTTGAAAAAATTCAGATCGCATCTCTCTAGCGCTTGCCCAAACGTTATTATAAAACTTCCATGAGCTTTTCTCTCAGCTGCAGGTACAGACTGCATAGCGCTTGCCCAAGCGCTATACAAAGACTTCCAGCAGCATTTCTCTTTCTTCCAAGTCCAGCCCCATAACGCTTGCCCAAGCGTGACGCAAAGACTTCATGCAGCGTTTCTCTCTTGGACTAATCTCTCTCTGTACTTGCCCAACTGCTAACCATAAACTTTTAGAGGCTTTTTGAGGACATAACACCAATTTGATAACTTGATCAAAACTTCATGAAATTAACTTCCAAAACTTCATTTTCATCGAATCTAGCATATCCTATGGGAAATATGAAAGCAAGTGAAAAATCTCTATTTTAACCACAAATCATCCATAGACAATAATAAAATATATGACGTTTTATGCTAAATTGATAAGCTAGCAAATTCCCCCACACTTATTCCATGCTTGTCCTCAAGCATGACCAAAGTCTCAATCAAACTCACAAAGAAATACACTTCACCCTACAACAGCATTCTTTAACAAAAGATTGAAAACTTGGAAAGAAAGACAAGCAAGGTAATAATCATCATTGTTTATTCCATCAACATCATACCAATATATAGCAATCTTAGGACATCCCTTTAAGTACAAAACATAATGACTTGAAAATTTTATGCACACAACTTATTAAGTTCCACAAAAATTTAAGTTGTCGCATCTCAAAACATAAGGTTAACCTACCAAAGTACAATACTTTAAGATGTGGTGTAATTTTTTTCAAAAGAAAGGAAAGTGCCTTCTCCACCCTTCGTTTTTCATTTATTTATTGCAATTTTTTTGGGAGAACTCATGTGCATTACCGCTTTTTTCATTCTCTTTTATTCCTCACTTTTTACATCGCTTTGCACGATTTGCACGCTTTGTCCTTTCAAATTATACATCCAAACACCCAAAAGTAGCAATTTAGATAAGTTAAACAAAGTTTTAAAATGTGCACAATAATGAATTAAGCACAAGTAATTTAATAAGTTTCACCTATTAATGAAGTCTCAATGATTTGTATAAAATAGAATGATTAGGGGACGCTATCTATGGTATGGAGAAGATAGAAGTTTACAATAAAGACTACTATTACTTGCCTAAAATCCCGAAGAGTTAATTTAATGTAAACGAACCTAGTTAAAGGGCAAAGAATGCCTCTCATAAGCTCAAAAGAGAAAATCAATCATGCTTTAAGACAAGAAAGAAATTTGCGAAAATTTATATATACAAAGGAAACAACACAAATTCTCATGGAATAAGTACAGTAATACTAAGTAATCAATGAAATATTCAAAAATAAACTGAAAAAATAAATAAATCACAGACAAGCACTTCCAAAAGCACATCCTCCCCCACACTAACTCCTCACGTTGTCCCCAATATGGAATCATCAATGATCCAAAGGGAGGCTCAATTTTCAAAAAGAATAAGAAAAATGAAAAAGAAGCAAAGAAAAACATCCCTGTAGAGGAGGCAGACGCATGGCTAAGCTGAAGATAGGGGCGACAGGAGAGACTAGGGCAGAGGTGAAGGCGGAGATGCAGCCACCGGACTCTGTCACTGGTGTCGATTGTTGGAACTGTCGGGAGTGAAGGAGGCACAGTTGGTACTGTCGGGGGTGTAGAACACGAGTCACTCTCATCGTTGGAATTAGAGTGCGACGGTAAGGTGGATGGCGTAGGCGGTGGTCGCGATAGTGGGGTGGAGATGGTACCTCTTGGAAGCCGGGCGGCTTGCTGCTTAGTGCGCGGCATTCTAGGGCTTCGGTGGGAAGTGGTGCGGTGGTTCTTGGTGTTTGGAGGCTGCAATGGGAAACCGAGAGAGAGAGAGAGAGAGAGAGAGAGAGAGAGAGAGAGAGAGAGAGAGAGAGAGAGAGAGAGAGATGAATAGTGACCTAGGTTAAAATAAGTTCAGGAGTTAAAAATGAGTAAGGGTAAAATATAATCATAAGGGTAATAAACAAAGAAAAAGAATAAATAAATAACACAAATTAATGTAATAAAATCAAAGAAACTAAACTTACCACATAGTCACCATAAAAATAAAACACAAAGAACAAATAATAAGTTTTTTTCTCCTTTTTTTTAACATCCCTCTTTTGTTTTAACCATGGAAGGTAAGTCCAGCTCCCTGGTTTCTAACACTAACCCAGAAAGTGAATAGGCACCAAAGGAAGAAGATGACTCAAATTAAAATAAAATAAAAATAAGAACAAACACTAGGCTTGGACAAGCCTTATATTGGGTTGCCTCCCAACAAGTGCTCTAATTTAACGTCTTAGGCCAAACGTTCCTCAGACTTCAATCAATCCCTTTTGGATCTTCCAAAGCAATTTTCTTTACCTGAGGAGCTAAAGGATCAATTACATCAATGCCACAAACACTAATCACATCATATGGATCATCATACATATTAAACTTGACTAATTTTCTATCAAATTCTAGAGTAAGTGTGCCATCATGAGTATCTATTTTTGCTCTAGCTATGCTAAGAAATGGTCTTCCAAGCAAAAGTTCAAACAAAGTAGGAGATTTATCATCCTCCATATCCAACTCATAAAAATCAGCAGGAAATATCAGTCCATTGACCAGTACTAGAACATCCTCTAACACCCCTTCAAGGTACACTATGGACCCGTAGGCCAATTGAATCACAACAAATGTTTCTTTTAGTGGACTAACATTTAAAGAAGAGTAAATATACAATGGCATAACATTAATGGAAGAACCCAAATCACACATAGCTTTCTTAATCCCAATATTAGCAATTTTATAAAAGATAGCAAACATACCTCGATCCTTGCACTTGGGGGGTAATTTTTTCTGTAACATGGCAGAAATATTCTCCTTCACACTTACCCTTTCATAACCAGCTAGCTTCCTTTTGTTTATGCAAAGCTCCTTCAAGAATTTCACATAATGAGGAATTTGTTTAATTGCATCTAACAATGGGATATTTACCTCTACCTTGCAAAAGTCTCAAGGATCTCCTTTGCTTCTTTGTCCTTCTTCGATTTAACTAAACTTTTAGGAAAGGGGGTTGTATCACCAACAGCGGAGGCTTGTGCAAGCCTAATTCCATCTTCTCAGCTTGCGATATCTCTGTCTCTTCTTCAGCATCTTTCAGCAGACCAGTACTTCCCTTCTTCGGGGCTAGGGTTACCACCTCCTTCCCGCTTCTCAAAGTGATTGCACTAACATTTACCTTGGGATTGATGATGGTCTGAGAAGCTAGCTTCCCTTGCGACTCCAGTTTGCTTAGAGAAGTAGCTAACTGACTAACTTGATTTTCCAAGTTTCGAATGCTGGTTCTAGTCTCTTGCTAAAATTGTTGAGTGTTAATAGCAAATGACTTAATTATATCTTCAAAAGACATACCTGGGTTTGAGCTTGCTTGAGGGTGCTGCTGTGGTGGTGCATAATGTTGTGTGTTTTGTGGCCTTCCTCCGTAGCTGAAGTTCGGGTGATCCCTCCATCCTGGATTGTATGTGTTCGAGTATGGATCATACTTTCGTTGAGGCTGGCCAGGAAATTCGCCTACAGCATTTACCTGTTCTTGATCGCCTTCTTGCAACGTCGGGCACATGTCAGTCGTGTGTCCGTGTGTCCATGGTAATCACATATTCCACATACTTTAGCCTGAGGAAATATACCTATAGCAATACTTTGAACCATACTTGTTAGCTCATTAAGTTTTTTCTCAATATTAGATTCACTTACCTGGTTGACTCTCCTTGGCACATTTTGACGTCTACCAAACTATTGCACGTTGGCAGCCATGGTAGATATAATTTCTCGAGCTTATCGAGGAGTTTTGTTAATAAGGGCTCCTCCACTCGCTGCATCAACCATTCTTCTCTCTAAATCCAGCATTCCTTTATAGAAATACTGAATAAGTGATTGTTCAGTAATTCCATACTGTGGGTAGGTGGCACAAAGTTGCTTAAATCTCTCCCAATAGTCATGGAGAGTTTCCGCATCCTTTTGCTTGATGCCACTGATTTCCCTTTGGATCAAAGATGCTCTTGAGGCTGGAAAATACTTCTCTAAGAAAAGTTGGACCATATCCTCCTATGTTTTGATGGATCCTGAGGGCAAGTAGAATAACCACTCCCTAGTGGCATCCTATAGAGAAAATGGGAACACCCTCAACTTGATCTGTTCTTCGGTTACTCCTTGTAGTCTCATGCTTGAGCAAACTACATGAAACTCCTTCAGGTGCTTGTTGGGGTCTTCATTCTCCAACCCACGAAAGATAGGAAGTAGGTGTATTAAACCCGACTTCAACTCGAATGCCACCTTTAGAGCTGGGTAATTAATGCAAAGAGGTTGTTGCTCCATCGAAGGTGCGTGTAGCTGTCTCACTGTCTGTTCCTTAGCCATGATTTCTTCTTCCTCAGATTTGATTTCTACCCCTTCAGATCCTGTTGGAAATTCAGGTGCTGGTTCATCTAAAGGAGATGTGGATGTCGTGGCTGCTTGTTTTTTTTGTAGTCTTGCTGCTTTACTCAATGCACGGGCTCGCTTCTCTATTTCTAGATAAAATCTAAATTATCCAGTTCAGATCTGGTCATCAAAATAAAAAATCAATTTTATATTAGTCTCCAACAATGGCGCCAAAATTTGATGGGTGTCGAGACCACAAAAAATAATTCCTAGTTTTCTAATCTAAATAAATTGTAGATAGGGTGAGAAGAGTCGAATCCTAGAGACTAATAGAACTGATTTTAAAGTTGAGACCAATCGACAAAACAAATAAATAAAAGGGGGAGGGGGGATTTTGATCAAATAGCAATTGAAAATAATAACTAAGTAATAGAGAGAAATAAATTAAACAATTAAAAATCAATAGAAGTAATGATTCAGCCAAGGTTGATTCAGAGCACAGGATTCTCTTGATCGATCACTGATACAAAGATAATTCTAAAAATTGAAAGACTGACAAGTTATAATCTTTGGAGAATCGCCTCCGAAAAATCTTTTCGTAGTATTAGATTAAACAGACAAAATGCTAAAATAATCCCTAATTAGCAAACAATCCTAAATAAGCGATAGAATTTAATTTACTAACAGCAGTACTAACTAGAAAGACCTTGCCCTATTCAACAAACTCACAAGCGTAATTCATTTAAAACAGATTGTGGGTTTCCATAATATAATTCAAAGGCCTGGTCACAATCAAATTATATTATTTGCTACTTATTCAATTCAGTTAGACAATATGAATCTCAACCTTTATTGATAGTTATAAGCTTTCCTATTAGATTGAACAATGGGCCCTTATTGAATAAACAACAAAAAAACAATAGAGATGGAGTTTTCCATAAACTCAAAAAACACACAAAAGCCAATCAAATTTCAAGAATATACTTATCGCGTTTAGATCTCACAATCGTGGAGAATCCCTACTTGAAATCAGTCATTGGCTGAAAATATTAAGTTTAGTCGCTCATGGCTATGAAGAACATGAGGAATAAAAATAAAGTGTAGATCTATTCTAAAAGTAGTAATAATAATGAAGAGGAAGAGATCCCCTTTTACAATCCTTCGAATACTATAAATAGAGGAGAAAGGAAATCCCTAAAAATAAATAATATCTTTTCAAAATCTAAAATATTTAATTAAGTATTTATAAAATCCCTAAAAAAATGGGCCAACTCACACTTAAAAGATTTTCTCGCGTTTGGGAAGATTTGCAAAAATTCAGGTCGCATTTCTCTAGCGCTTGCGCAAGCGCTATTACAAAACTTTCAGGAGCTTTTCTCTCAACTGCAGGCGCGGACTACGTAATGCTTGCCCAAGCGCTATACAAAGACTTCTAGCAGCATTTCTCTTTCTTCCAAGTCCAGCCCCATAGCGCTTGCCCAAGCGCGACACAAAGACTTCCAACAATGTTTCTCTCTCCTAGACTGATTTCTCTCTATGCTTGCCCAAGCGCTAACCGCAGACTTCCAAAAGCTTTTTGAGG
Organism: Jatropha podagrica; assembly: GCA_947857235.1. Classification (NCBI taxonomy): domain Eukaryota; kingdom Viridiplantae; phylum Streptophyta; class Magnoliopsida; order Malpighiales; family Euphorbiaceae; genus Jatropha; species Jatropha podagrica. The sequence continues at coordinate 19,909 of CANUEP010000962.1, forward strand.
ACTTAGCACCAATTTGATAGCTTCATCAAAACTTCATGAAATTGACCTCCAAAATTTCCTTTTCGTCGAATCTAGCATATCCTATGGAAAATATGAAAATCAAGTGAAAAATCTCAATTTTAACTACAAATCACCCATTGACAATAATCAAATATATGACGTTTTATGCTAAATTGACAAGCTATCATGGACAGTTCACCAGAGACCTAAGAGGCCCAGTTTTCCCGGTTTAATGAGACAGTTAGCCAAAGGCCTAAGAGGCCTAGTCCAAATTTGCTAAATCTACAATTCAGGCATGTAAAGTTCGTCATTTAACCCAATCGGTCCAACTCTTAAGTGTATGTCAAACAAAGATACTAATCTATATTTTTAATAGGCTTAGACTATCCAATTAACTTAAAGTAACACATAACTTGAAAAAGAAAATTTCTATAAACTAACAAATAAAGAGACTAAGTGAATAAAGAAGACTACACATAGAAAATACAACTTCATTTTTTAGAGTTAAAGCTTTTACATTAACATCAATAAAATCCCTACAACAAGTTATAAACAAAAAATATATAATAAACAAAATAATTCATGAAGATACTCTATGAATAATACATGTGGACATAAATGACCAAATAACCGATGGGGACTCCAGTTAACATACAATAATAAAATATATTAAATAATAATACTAAACTCCTAAGAAAATTCTAAATACTAGATAATACAAAATTTTCATAATCGTTATTCTAGTAGGATTTATCTTAACTTTAATATATATATCCCAAATTTACTCCAAATGGGGAGGGATTCTCAAATACTCTTAATACTCAATTTTGATTATTAATAATTATAAACACAACAAGATTATTAAGTATTCCTAATCATTTTTCTCAAAATAGCTTGTGTAGTGATAAAACGCACTAAATTCAACACTGGTGATTACAAGCAGAGATGGACTCAACCCAAAGAATTAAGAGGAACCAAAACATAATTTTGATTGATGAGGGGCTAAAACTAAAAATTGAAATTTATTATATTGGGAGTTAGGGCCCTACGTGTGTCGGTCCCTTATCACAAGATTGAATAATGAAATTAGTATCTTAAATTAAAAATAGGTGTCTGTACCAGAAATAAATAAGTCTGCAAAATGCAGCAACGGTGAAGCTTCCATCTAAGGATTTTACGAGTCTTGAAGTTACTAAAAGAGACCATGCATGTTGAAGTTGGAGGAAATGCATTTGGAAACTCCCAACGCTAGCTTTCAACTTCTAACTTCTTCCTCTTATGCATGTATGTATGGACGCCACGTAACCCATGTTAGCTAGCTTTTCATTTGAGTTTGAAAGAAACTGTTACGTTGTAATTTTTCTTTTATATATGCATTTATGTGTGTGTTTGATATTATAATTGTAATTTATAAGGTGAAAAGCATATAATTTTGTGAAACATTATAAGAATTCTAATTTTCATTGAGGGATGTCTAAATAATAATAATAAACCTGGTGTATTTCTCAAGATTTGGAGCCTCATCAATCTATTTCCATATATCTTGGAATCATGCAAGTATTGATTGTGTCAGGAACCAGACTACATGTATTTGCTAAAATGACAGCTCAACTTGTTCTATTTGCCAACTGCACAAACAAATTTCATACGACACAATATTCATATGCACTAGATTCCTCCAAATGGTAATGACCATTACGTGTATCCATTTTCTTCTGTTACAGTACCTAACAGAGGATCTTCACTCTTACATAATCATATATTCTCACAATTTATGCTCAGAATTACAAGAAACCCTTTTTTTCTCCAGCTATATAAATAACCAACTCTGTCTCAATTGTATATATAGCTACAAGTGAAGTAAGAATAACAAAATATCTCTCGAAGCTTGATCAGTATGTTTGTTAAGATCTGCAAATTCATCAGAAAATTATGCAATCATCATCATCATCATCATCATCAAGTTGCTAGTGAGTCAGTCCATGGCCACAATTTGGCTGCCAAATGGGTTATTTGTGATGCTTGTGTAGAGGAAAATAAAGCCTGTAATTGTAATCAGAAAAATAGAGATTTCAATAAGACTCCTGATGAAGCAAATGGCTCGAATGCTAATGCTAATAGTTCTTTCACTCATGCTGTCATCAACATGGTTGGAATGCTAATAGGTGTGTACCCATTCTTGTATTTCGATGAATAATATTATTGATTCGAATTGAAACTGTTGAAGATATGTCAGTCGAGCTAACCCAGTCGCAGTTACACTTAAGGAGTGGATTGAATAATAAATTCTTGTTGCACTTGCACTTAAACCAGTGCATTGGAAAATGAATTTGACATATTAATTTTGTGCAAATTTTTTTAGGTGCATGAAATTTTATCTTTATGTTAACAATTCTAGATATACAATACAGGTCTTGGGCAGCTATCAACTCCATATGCTTTAGAAAATGGAGGATGGGCTTCATCATTCTTGCTTATTGGACTTGGAATCATATGTGCATACAGTTCTCATCTACTTGGAAAATGTCTTGACAAAAATCCAAAGTCAAGAAGCTACTCTGATATTGGACAAGAAGCATTTGGGAGCAAAGGAAGAATTTTAGCTTCAACCTTCATTTACATGGAGATTTTCATGGCCCTCGTCTCCTACACCATCTCTCTCCATGACAATCTTATTACTGTATTTTCAGGAACAAAACTGGTTTTTTCATGGACAAAAAAATTCTCAACATCTCAGTTACTGACCACCATAGCAGTGTTGATAGCTCTTCCAAGTCTATGGCTGAGAAATTTATCTTCTATATCTTTCCTTTCATCAGGCGGTATTCTAATGTCACTTCTTATTTTTGCTTCTGTGGCTTTTACTGCTGCTTCTGGAAGTGTCACAGCTAACCATAAAATACCAATTCTTAATGTACAAAAGATTCCCGCCATTTCTGGTCTCTATATCTTCAGTTTTGCAGGCCATATTGTTTTCCCCAACTTATATAAATCCATGAAGGATCCATCCAAGTTTACCAAGGTATCATAATAAGTCTTTCTCATTATTATTGCTAATTAATAGTAATTTTTTGGATTAATTTCAGGAGTAATTATAAGCTGATTCTAGAAAAATATTATATTTATAACTTTTCTTAATAATAATAATTTTTTTTTCAGGTAACTATTGTGAGCTTTGCAACAGTGACAACACTATATACAGCTTTAGCATTTATGGGTGCAAAAATGTTTGGCCCTAATGTTAGTTCTCAAATAACTCTTAGCATGCCTCCACATCTTGTCATCACAAAAATTGCGCTATGGGCAACTGTCCTAACTCCCATGACCAAATACGCCCTAGAATTTGCACCATTTGCTATTCAGTTGGAGGAGAGTCTTCCTCATTCCATGAGCCCCAAGATGAAAATGGTCATTAGAGCAACTGTAGGGTCACTTGCCCTACTTCTTATACTGGCCTTAGCTCTTTCTGTCCCTTATTTTGAGCATGTTCTTGGACTTACTGGCTCTTTGGTTAGTGTTAGTATTTGCATAGTGTTCCCTTGTGCTTTTTACACCAAAATTTCTTGGCCTCAACTATCTAAATCTCTACTAATTCTTAATCTTTCCCTTATTGCATTTGGGTCTGTTCTTGGTATAGTTGGCACCATATCTACTTCAAGGTTGCTCGTGCACAATCTAATTAGAGCTCATTCAAAATAAACCTTTTTGATTTCTTGAGGATTTTTCTTTCCCAATGTATTATATATATATGTAAAAATAATGGATTCTCATAGATATATTGAACCATATTTTCTGTGTTCTAATTAAGTTCTATTGTTCTTATGGCCACAAAAATTAGGTTAGTGCAAAATTTTAGAAATGATTGATCGTACCCTAAATCTAATAGATTCTTTTCGATTTTACCCAACAAGTGTATGTATAATAATTATAAAAATCTAATAGACTTTACAAAAACTCTTGATAGAATGATAGTAGGGAGACTTGATGAATTATTAATAATAAAATCAAAAAAATATTTAATAGTAATCAAAGAAAATATAGTTATTTAAAAGATTAAATTTTCAATTGAATTATAATTTAAATATTAGTCCTTTATTATGATAATAATATATGTAATATTAAAATCAAAATATAATAAATTTTTAAACTAAAAATATGCAATAACTTTAAAAAAAGAAAGAAGCGTTAAATATTAAAAAAAAGTTATAATCATAATTTTGAAACCAGATTGGACCGGTCAGTTCAACCATAAACTGGGCTATGGCCCGGTCCGAGTAATATTGAAAAACTGAATGCTCAAAAAATGAAATTGAACCGGTAAAAATTGGACGAAAATTAGTTCAATTCAATTTGTAGATATTTTAAAAAATTATGGGCTTTTTAATTTGGGCCTCCCAAAAATTAGACAGACTAATTTTTTAATCTTTGAACTTTTTTATTTATAAATTCAAATCTTAATATATTAATTAAATAAAAAATAATAATATATTTTATGATAATTACTTTTTTTTAGTTTTAAATTTATTCATATTTTATTTTTTTTAAATTATTTACTAATTTTTTATTTTTTTTAAAACCCAAATTTGAAAATTTTGTTTATTTGAGTTGGAAAAATTTTTTTAACCTATATTTTTAATTTTATTTAATAAATATATTTAAACATATTATATATAAAAATTCAGTTATTTTACAATAAAATTATATATAATTGATTTAATATTGCATTCAATCGAAACCTCTATAATAGGATTTTCATTCCTCATTCAAATTTGATAGAATTTTTTGGTTACAATTTCTAATATATATTTAATTTAATATTAATAAAACATATACATATATAGTTTGTTTTATTAATTTATTATTATTATAAATCTTATATATTTGATTAATTTATTACATTTCATATTATTTTAAATATTATTTAATATTAATTAAAATTTTTGCATGCAAACTATATTCACAACAGTTAAATATGTTTATTTCCTACTTTTTCTCGAACTAATGAATGTATTTATAGAAAAGTAAAATTCTTAAATTTTTATATTCTTACCATGTATATCTTATATAATATATAATATAATTTATTATTTTATTTAATAAAATCTATATTTAAATAGAAAATTTTATATCTTTAATAATTGAATTAGCTTTATTTTTCAAGTAATAAAATTAAAATCCTTAAAATTTAATATTTTTGTCATATATATCTTATATAATATAATTTATTATTTTATTCAATAAAATTTATATTTAAATAGAAAATTAAAATCTTTAATAATTAAATTATTTTTATTTTTCAATCAATAAAATTAAAATTTTTAATAATTTTTTTATTTAGAATTAGATTAAACTTTATGTGATTTGGTTGCTAGAACATACTTAATAAATATAAATAAAACTTATTTTATTAATTTATAAATAAAAAAATTAAGATTATACTTACCGCAATCACATAATTAAAAAATTCAATAATTCTAAATCAGCAAAACCTGATGTAATAATTCTCAAAAATAACAAATTCATGATATGTAGTAAAAAGTAACAAGTTCTTAATAGTAAAAACTCAAAAGTAATTAAAACCAAACGTATATATATTGGTATGATATGATAAAATCATAATTAGAATAATATTAAAAGATAAATTTCTAATTAAAGTGAGATTAAATTTACAATATAAATATAATAAAAATATAAATTGATATCATAATTAGAATAGGACTAAAGTGAAATTTCTAATTAGATTGAGATTAAATTTATAATATTAATAAAAAAAAGAGCTATCAATAAGGGATTAATAAATTTAATATCTTATATTATACTGTATTTAAATTATAAAATATTAAATCATAGTATTTTTATATGTATAGGAATTCTAAAAGTTTTCTAATTAGAATAGGACTAAATTATTTTTAATGATATTCTTAATTAATCAATTAATAAAATATCAATAAAATTAAGAGTTTTTTTTAATTAGAATAAGACTAAATTATTCTTCAATCAACCATTTAAATTAGAAATATGCAGGGCATTTAAAAACCAACCTTCCCTTCATTTGCACTTTTAAATATATATATATATATATATTCAAATTCCTATACATGCAAAAAAATTGTGATTTATGATATTATAATTTGAATATTAAAATTCTCATGAATATCTTATTCTTATTTCCTTGGAATACTTAAAACTAAAAAAATAAAAGATATTATTTTAAAAAATATTAATATAAAATTTAAAAGAAAACAAAAAAGGAAATGAAAATAGGTTTTGGATTTTGGTTACAACTTTGGCAACGGATAAAAATTCCATTGCTAACATGTTTATAGAACCTTTGTCAACTCTTTGCAACAGAAAAGTAATGAAAAAATTTATTAATTAATAAAAATAATATGGTTAAAGAAACTAATATATTCTCTCTCCAAATTTTGCTGTCATGAGAACTTTGTGCACACTATTAAACATAAAAGACTGTTGTCAACTGTGATGTGTGTAAAGAGTAGCAGGAAGTGAAGGAGAAGATGCTCTTCAATAATCGATGTGATTCCATAAGATAGAAAGATAAATGGCCTTTAGCTTAGGATGGGTTGAAATCAAGTGAAATAAATTTTGATTAGAAAATTTTCTAAATTAATTAATATATAATATATCAATTTAATTATTAATTGATAGAAAAAAAATTCTATTTGTAATTTATAAAGCAATATAAATAGAGAAAATTAATGTAAAATTATCTAAAAAGAAATATTTTGTGTCTCTTAAACATTACAAAATTTATAGGTATGATGAGAGAAAAACTTGAATAGCATGACAATACATAAATTACCATTTAAGAAATCAAAAATAATTATGAACAAAAAAAAAGCACAAAATATATTTTTTTAAATGCATATGTCCCATTCGCTAACCCAGATTAAAATACCGTTATTAACATTTAAAATATATTGAAACAGAAAAATATATATATATTTTTTTTTATAGATAATTGTTTAAAATTTTAATTAGACGGTGTCGTGTCTATATTCTGTATACGCGTCGTCGGTGCACGGTAGCATCAAAATAATCTATACATCAAAATTTAAAACATTTCTACGTCAGTTAGGCTTGCATGTGGGCCCAAATTTAACAACTGTAACATCGTAATTGCACGAAACGCGCTTAATCCTTGATTTCAGTTTCTTTATCATTGAATTTTTTAACGCTGTCCAGCTCATCACATAACAGTTAATCCGTTGACTTGGTAGACTTCAACTCAAAGTCTAAAGCCTTGGAACTATATAGAATCAGAAATTGCAGTGCAGGAGGTGTCCTTCCTTCACTGAAATGACAAAAACTCACAACTAAGTAAAATACGCACCATGAAACTTTCCTCTGTATTCATCTTTTTCCATCTTATGTTATCTGTTTCTGGAGATAACCCTCCGTATGAGCCTTTAGAAAATATTGCACTGGATTGTGGATCCCCCGATTTGCGAACTTTGCCATTTGATGGCCGGAACTGGACTAGTGATGCAACTTTCATCTCGCAGAGCAAATCTACTGTGGCACCAGTAATGGTTTTTTCTTCCATTGACCCACGAGTCCCTCAAGTTCCTTACAAGACTGCTAGGCTTTTCTTTTCTGAATTTACGTACACCTTCAATTTAACACCGGGTCCGAAGTTCCTTCGTCTTCACTTCTATCCAACTTCTTACCCTGGTTTTGATGCTTCGAAAGCATTCCTCTCAGTTATGGAAGGTAACCATATTCTTCTAAGTAACTTCAGCGCTTCTCTTGCTGCAAATTACAAGAATGCTACGACTTTTGTGGAGGAATTCATAGTTGATGTGCAAAACCATTCGCTTCGACTAACATTTAGTCCTTCTTCAAATGCTTCTGATGCATTTGCTTTTGTGAACGGGATTGAACTTGTTTCAATGCCTCTGAATCTCTACAAACGGGGGGAAAATTTCCCTCTTCCTTTTGTCGGGCAGTCTCAAGTTATCAGACTGGACAACACATATGTATTTGAAACAGTTTACAGAATCAATGTAGGAAGCGATGACATTTCCCCTAAATCAGATTCAGGGATGTTTCGCAGTTGGACAAGAGATGATCAATACATATTCGGAGCTGGTGTTGGGCAATTGGCATTCGATTATGATCTTCAGGTCAAGTATACACCATCAGTACCAGCATACACTGCCCCTGAGTTAGTATACCGCACTGCTCGTTTCATGCGTGTTTTTGACAATCCTAGAATAACCTTAAACTTCAACTTAACCTGGTATTTTCCAGTTGAGACTGGATTCTTATATCTTGTCAGGCTTCATTTCTGTGAGCTTGATAGAAGTATAACAAAAATAAACCAGAAGGTATTTTCTATATATATCAATAATCAAACGGCTGAAGATCAAGCAGATGTGATTGCGTGGAGCGGTGGGCAAGGCGTTCCTGTCTTCAAAGACTATGTTGTAATGGTCCCACAGGAAAAAGAAGGGGTTCAGGATCTTCGGCTTGACCTGCACCCTAACACCAAAACCAAGCCTGAGTATTATGATTCTTTCTTAAATGGAATAGAGATATTGAAATTAAATAATTACGATGGAAATCTTGCTGCACTCAATCATCCTGAAATACAATATCAGGAGCGATCTTCTACATCGTCATCATCAACAAGTTGGAAGAAAAGAAGAGCTATCACTGTTGGAAGCTTGCTTGGCGGATTGGTCGTGATATTTATTTTAATTTGGTCGCTTGCTTTCTGGATCAGATTAGCTAAGGAAAGAACAAACAAAAACAACAAGTCACTGTTTCTATAACACCTGTACCCTAATTTAAATAAAATTAAAGAAAAATGTATAATAATTAATATCATAAACCTAGGAAAAGAATGAGAACTTGATGTTTAATATGAGTATTTAAAGGTCTGAAGATTAGTTTATCATATATTTGTTAACTGTAGAGTATAGGAAAAATTGGTTATTTTTTACCCTCGTTTGTTTGTAAATGCTTGTTAGATTTTCAATAACCTAAATTTGATTACACTTATCATGCCATGCACAATGAGTTCCTTGATTGTTAAATACGTGTTTGAGTCGTTTAACACTACACTTTTGAATGGTTTTTATGTCCTTCGACTCAAGATTCCAGAAAGGTTATCTCCAAACTACATTTCTTGCTGCATTCTTTTTGTTTTTCTTTTCAAAAAGCTGCATTTGAATGGATTTTTTTCTTGCTTACTTCTGCAGGTAACATGCGATGAGGCGAGGTGATTGCTAATCTGTTTTTGCCTTTCTGCGTGGAGAGGACTTTTTATTTAGTTTGATAAACTGATTGTTTTGAGTTTTAATGTTCAAAACTAGTCCAAATCCTACTATAAATATGTAATTTTAGTTTATTTCTATACCAATCAATAGTTTAATTATTCTATTTCAATTAGCATTATCAAGCTTTATAGGCAAACTATAAATATGTAATACTAATTAATATTGTATATTCATGGGTAAAATTTTATTTTAACTCTGTTAAATGAAAATAACTGATGTAAATTTCAATATTATCATATTGCAATTGCTAAAACCTTCATCTGCAGACACAATTTGAAATCACAACTGGATTAGTATCATAGCATTTTTAAATTACTTTTTGAAATTAGTAAAAAAAAAATTATAAAAAGTTTTACAGCATGGTAAATTAAATAAGCTTTGTCTCTTCACTTCTTTTGAATCATTTTCGGTTTGCACTTAATCTGAGAATTGAATGCAATTTCTGGAACAAGAAGATTTCATGTTTTTCATTTTGATTTACAATAGTTATTTGTCTTTTTCTTTAACTATATGATTGATCGGTTTCGTTGTGACATAACAAAAATGAAAATAAGTTATTGAGAAAAAAGATATACGCATTACGTACTTTTTATTAAAAATTTCACAGTATAGATTAAAACATGGATGTACACAACATTAATAATAATAAAATGGAATGCAAATAAAAAATTTATGATTGAAACAAGGTGGAAAACTAAAAATAATAGGGTTAAATGATACCAAAAAAAAAAGTCTGAATTTTTTAGTCTTTTTTTTTTTTATTTTGGCAATTATAGTAGTGAATTTCTTTTTTTTTTTTTTTCAATTATTTCACTAAAAATAATAGTGAATTTCTTTCAATTGTCTTTATAGTTCCTGCATTTTTTTTTTTTACCACTTCTTAAAAACTCATCTAAAATCCATATCTCTCTCCTATTCTACTACTCCCATTGTCTTAGTGATTTAAACAAATAACAAGAAAGCATGAAACACACAAAAGTGGAATTCCAGCATTGTTTCTCCTGACTTGTTAAGAAGCTTATCTTTTTATCTTGTTTTGAACCAGATTTCATATTATTTAGTTTTTGCCAAACATGATTTCATGTAACATATATGAAGTTAACATTACAAAATTATTATTATTATCCTTTGTTTGTATTTAGTTGAGTTGATTGTTGTTTATTACGCAGCTTTGCAATAGTTTATTCTTAATTTACTATATTTTTATATGTTTAATTTTAAATACATGTAATTTTGAAAAGAAATATTCATATCATCAGAAAATTTTAAAATAATAAGAAAGTATCGGAGAGCTACTTTTAAAATCTACTGTCTACCATTGGATTTTTACTCACATCATCACATACACCTTCTATTTATTAAAATACATCAGCCATAATCCATGGTTGCACTAGAGATGCTTTTAGTAGTGGGATCCATATTTTGACACCATTAGTGCCACATCACCAAGTTAAATAATTGAAAAAAGCTTGAACTGTCACTTTTACAATTTTAGCAGTTCTTTCTGTTGGCTCAAGGTCAATTACCCTAAAGATTTTAATGACTAACACACCAAATAAATTTAATATATTGTATGGCCTAAAGTGTTTTTATCCAAAATTTTAAAAAAAAAATGAAGAATACTCAGGTTTTTACAACTCAAAATCATTAAAGACTCTGAAGACAAAATAAAGATTTTTATTGGTTAATATATATGAGTTTTAGGAATAATGTAGGATAGAGAGATAATACTATTATAAGTACAAATTAATTTATCTCTTTTTCAAAATTATTTGTGAAATATTTTGATTGAAAATTTTAGAGGGAAAAGGCCTTTAATTATTGTGTTTCACAAAAATTCAAAAGTGAAAAGCTTTTTTCAGAAACATTTTGAAAGTTATTAAAAATATTTTTCTGCAAAAGCAATTCTATTCTGAGAGAGCTAACACATCCTGATTAAAAACAGTATGATTTTCTAAAATTGTCTATCCACCTACCCAATCTTACACGTGTGTGTAAAAAAAGAAAGTCTGACAACTGTTTCAAAACCATCTTAATCACCACCTTTTGGCCTTCCATGTCAAAAGCTTATTTCCCCTTTTGAAGATATGCCTAACATTATTTATAATGAAATATTATTTTTTATGTATAAAACTTCTCCCTCTCTCTAAAACGATTTGCAAAAGTGAAAGATCATATTTTCAAATTTTCAAAAACATACAAAGCTCTTCTCTTCAACCCCTTATTTTTTTTCCTCTCTATTCTTCCCCAAAAATTTTAAGAGAAAAAAAAAATTTTACAACTGCTCTTTTGAAGAATAGTTCTAATGTTACTTTCTAGTTTTGAAATCTGTTTTCTATTCATCATATGCTTATAATTATATTTCTATCTATCAATATAGATTTGTGTAAGCTGTTGTAAACTAAAGATCTTTAATGAAAAATATTTGTGTTTAGTTTTTGTGATCAAGCTGTGTTGTAAAAGTTACCAAGCAACCTTCTTTATTAGTGAGATTCTAATATTTTGAATTTGAGTTTTTTATTTTCTGCAAAATAATTTATTGACTTAGCTTTATTTTTTTTCCTTCATCAGCATCAAATTTTGTTAAATAATGGCTTTTTCAATTGAAAAATGGGTGATTTTTGAGATTTATATTGGTAATTTTTTAATATAATTTGTTTATTGTTATATGTTGAGTTTATAAAGAGTTTTGCTCAAAATAACAATTTTTTTATTTTCTTTTTCATTATTAAATCAATTTTTAGTTACTATAACTTTGATTTAGTAAGAGATTTATATCTATTGCAATAAATAGATGACCCTTTGTGATTAAACATTTTTAATTTCTTGATATTTTTTTATCTTATATCCTAAATCTATTTGACTTGACTATCGTTTGAAAAAAAAAAAAAAAAAAAAAACTAGAATTATATGTTTCTGTTGTGGATCTTGTTTGGGGTTTCAAGGATCTTTGTGCAGGTGCATATTTTCCTTTTTCTAATGCAGCAGATAAGTAATACTATCTCTATAACCAAAGTGATTACCATTATCATTCTAGTTTTTGTTATTCTTAGACAATTTAGATCACATTTTCATGTTTTTTTCTTTTACACAATAATAAAAAATAATTTTTCTATTTTTTATTTTTCATTATAGCTATATATCAATTTTGATTTGGGGTTGGGAAACAAGAAATTGAGGATTGGAATGATGTTTTGATTTTGTTTTGATCACTTATTAAGGTTTCAAGAATCTATATTTATAAATTAGGAGAATGAAATATTAGGTATAGGTTTAACTTTATATTAATATCACTTTATTATATAAAAATAGATTAAGCATATAAAAATAACTTCTAGGGTAAATTGTAATATAAATTAATTATTATATTTATTTTAGTCTAAATAAGAGCTTATACTTTAATATTATATAAATAAAAAATTAAATGATTACAAAAAACGAGTATAATTAAAGTGTAACGTACATCATAAAAAAATATAGTACATAGAAAAATAGGAATGGGTGGAGAACATAGGGATTGCCAAATACGTTTGCACTAAATTTATTGATTAATTTTTAATTTTGGGTGTTTTCACAGGAGTTGTTTCAAAGTACTTGCATATGCATATTTATTACATAATTAATTATAGTTTAATAATGTAAAATTTATATTTTCTTTCATGATTCAAATTACAACCTGTTTCATGTAAAATTTATTATTTAAAGTTAATTATTTAATTATTCACTAATTCATAAAATACATTATAACACATAAATGCATAATATATTTCCATTTAACTTAAATTTTAAAGTTTTAAAAATTTAAAAATAAGTTTAAAATCTAAAGAATTGAAACAAGAAATAAATTCATATGACATAGATTTTCAAAATTAAAAGTTTGAGTTCTATTTTATATGGCACAACCCAAAAGAGAGTGAATTAGACTTTCTAAAAATTTAACTTCTAAAAATAAAATCAGAATTCTAAAGCAGCGGAATAGAAAGTCCTTATGAGAGGTAGTTATTGCAATTAGAACTTTACTCGTAAGACTTAAAAAAGATTAGAATGCTCAATATAATTCAGATATAGATTTCTTTTTAACGTATTAGGATAAGTTATATGTAACACCCGCTACTCAATTTTGAAAAATTAGACGACGGACGCTATATTCGGTGTCGTAAGCACCGTCTTAGTTAACATACAGGTCATAATATGAATTAGAAGTAACTAAGTATTTATATGTTTAACAAGTAATAATTTTTTTTTTTTTTTTTGAAAATGATTTAGGAAAGTCCTACAAACTACCAGAATTTTCTCTGAAAATTGAAATTATCAAAACAAATAAAAACAAGACACTTTCAATTTAAACTCCAAATCCCATCAAACTCTCACAATACAATCACAATAGCACTTCTATAAAAATCATAACCGCTCAAGTAAATCAAACAATCATATTAATCATTAATTGAAAATAATAATTCAAATATCTTAAGTCATATAATCTAATCATACATTACTTAGGAATTATTTCTACATCCAAGCATTATATAATATTCAAAATTTAACTCCATACACCCATGCCTAATTATGTAATATAAATCAACCTACATAATTATATAACCAATAATACATTCTCATTAAATAATAATTATACATGCCATATACTCCTAATTACATAAACTAAGTCATAATATTATTAAAAGTTTTTCTTCAACTCTGATGCTACTCTTCATGTCTTCAAGTAGCAACCGTTGTTTTTAACCTGCACGTGATAAAATTAACACGATGAGCATATAATTCAGTGGTGCTTATAAACACATATAAACCAATGTTGCATAAACATCTTACTTTAAACATAAAATATAGGAAAATACATATTCATATAATCATAATATATCAACCATATAAAATACCCTTTTAAAAAAAACATATAACCTTACTTTCAAATAAACAAAAGCAATATTATCTATCATAAAAATAAATTTTAAATTCCTTAGTAATCATTTTCGACTTAAATAAGTTATAAAAGATCATGTACTAATTAAAATCATTTAAATTCAAATTAAGATTTCATAATGAAAATCATTAATTATATTTCTTAAAATATTCATACAAGGGCTCATATACACTTAGAAGAATAGAAATCGATAAAATTCCATAATATATTCATAATGGACTTAGGCTGCCAATTTATTCATAAACATTTCAAAAGCCTACTTATACTTAATCATATTATTTGTTATAGCTCGATAATAAATTTAAATATAATATATAATATCTACTTTTTTTCTTTTACAATTTGATTGCATATCAAATACTTAAATATATATCCTTTGCATTTTTTTTAATCTTTTTTTTCCTTAAAAATTATTGCTATTTACTAGGAAATTTTTTGTTCATTTTGAAAATCTGAATTCTCTTGGTTATTAACGGGAGATGATTCAGTGATGTGATTATTAATAATTTTTTAAAAGATTATCTTCTTAAATATATTATTCGATTCAACGATGCTGTGTTTATTAATAATTTTTTAATAGATTTTTTTTCTTAAATATTATAAGAAGAGTGAGAATGAATAACTGCAACCTGTACCCAAAAGGATTTCAGAAATGGAAATCTTGTTTTGTCTACAAGTATTGAATGCAGAAGGACAGGGAATCATAATTATGCAGAAATGAAAAAGACACTTGTGATTCACATTATGCTAAAGGAAGAGGTCTGATTCTAGCCAATGGACAGGTATATGGTAAACAAATTGCTTGGGCACTGTTGAAGACTTCATTGACCATTGGATAGTTTATTGGCACAGAGTTCCAACTTGCGTTTTCTAGTTTAGGGTATAGAAAGTTGCAGAATCAAATCGGACCATGACGAAAGTCCACGATGCACACTCCTCTACCTAACTCAAACAAGAGTATTTTCAATATAGATTGCCTATCGAGCGTGCTTCTTGTTTCATAAGTCACCATTCTTACATGCCTTCCGGTGTAAGAATTCGTTCCATCGCTTTGTCGAGTTCTTCTCTTCAGCCTTGTTCTTAAGAGCTAATTCTTGAGTTTTAACCCTCCATAGATCAGGAATAATGTGAACAAGCATCAGCAGTTGCACATGATACAATGGCACAAGAAACTTTTGCAATACTATAGTCATCACCATGAAGGTCCACAAGTTTATGAAGTAGGTTGCCCCACGGGGAAAAATAAAAGCACCAAACTGCATGATCACCCATCCGTGAAGGAAGAATGCAGATTTTTGCACAAAGCATGTGAGCTCAATGGTTATAGATAAGTATGCAAAGGCAATTAAAACATCTGATACATTCTGATATTTCACAAGAAGTTCCTCATGATGCCATTGTGTATCAATGCAATCACTGGACAACATTATTCGCACAACATCAAATGTAAATCTGATAACCATCACAAAGAAAATGTTATGATTAATCTATTAGAATACGTAACAACACTGCCTGTATGAGTTTAGAGAGTAAAAAATCGCCATTATTACTTGCAAGATAATACGACTTGAACAAAGAACCTCCCTTGGTTGCTTGCTGTTATTATTGGTTATGGTATGCCTCAGGATTAGAAACTAAGCTGTTACATACAATTCGACATAGAGTAAATGCAAACAATTTTTATCATATATTTGCACTCAAATGCAAACTTTTTTTATCATATATTTGCAATTTTCCTCAGTCAGTACTCGGTAGACTTCTATATTACAAGCAAAAATGGGTACATAGGATTAACTTAGACAACTTTTCTATTACAAGCAAAAATGGGCACATAGGATTACCTTACACACTTTGTAATCAATGGGTTTCACTCAAGTGGAGGAAGCTTCATTTCTATTTTGGCACAACTCAAGGAACCTCTTTCAGATTGGGAATAATTTTATACCAGTATCTCCAATCTAGGTCCCCAAATCCTTTTTCTTTTTATCCTTCTTCGCCTTCTTAAGAAAGCGTTCATGAGGCTCTAATTGTACTTCAACATGCATCTGTGTCCAAAGTGCCCCAAAATGATCATGAAAGCTCTTCTTAAACCAGTGTAAAATTTCTGAATGCAATTCATTGGGATTCTCTTTCCATACTTCTCTTAGCATGGCACAACTATCAATCGACAATGTCTTTAACTTATACCAAAGGTCGCCAACCCGCCTTTCGCCTACAGCCTCTCGGCCCAAAATGATACTGGGACGAGCTGCCATAAAATTCCGGACAGAGCTTAAGCATGGCAAAACATGGCCTTCAAGTAAAGCATAAGCAAATACCTTCACCCGATCCACATCATTGGTGACTGATATACTGTATAATGGCAACTGCCAAAGGTGAGGCCCAAAAGTTGGAATGACCCAATGATATACTTGGTCAGTTTGAGGCTCATAATAAGGTTTAGGGTCCTCAACATCAGAAAAACTACACAACGACCCAGCATATTTAACAAGCCATTCTGATTTCACACTTGTCGCTCCATGAACATATGGTCGTTTTGTATGCAGCAATTCATTGTACACCAAAAACTCTGGGGCTGAACTAGAAAGAGATGACCAACGATGGAGGAATACAGTTTCTTTAACCATGCAGGCTTGATAGCGAACTGAATTTGCTTTTCTATCTCCTTCAGACGACCTTGGATTTCCTCTGATTCGTTTGGCAACTCTATCAGCCCAACCAGCACAAATAGCTTGGCCTAAGAGCTCCTCCTCATTCATTAAAAGAGGGCTCTTATTGGAGGGTGTCATCCAAGCTTGTTCTACATCCCCCATTGTTCCATGAGTCCATGAAAACTCCTGCTTGAACCCGTGATTAACATTTTGATTAAAGACTAATTGAAGAAGCTGCTTTCTTAGCTTGGACATTTCTTCCATGGTTTTAAGATGTAGGGCATTTTCAGAGCAGAATTCCATTCGGTTGTTGGAAAGTTCAAAACACTGCAATGCATAAGCTATAGTCAGAGCATCGCTTGTAGGGTTTGAAAATTTTGCTCGAGATACTTTAGCTGTCTCTTTAAGTTTCTTTTTCCTTAATTTTTCTTGCTTGTCCAAGTCTTTATTGTCGTCCATGCACTCAGCCATTCCATTCTGCTCTAGGCCTATGCTACTATCATGACTTCCTTCAAACTGCATGAGAAAAGGACTAGACAGGCTCAATGCTGCAGCTGCAGCAATAGCATGTCCAAGAACCAGATTGGCTCTAGCATAAGTTTTGACCTTTCTCATAATTTGGATACAAGTAAGAAGCATCCGAGCGTGGCGAGGACTCATGGGATAATAAGCCATGGCCCTCCCAAGATGTGTCAATCTCCCATTGCTATCAAGTGCTTCAAGAGTCTTTAAGCACCGTTCTGCTTCCATCATGGCAGTGAACTCCAGAGGAGTCGGAAATGGAAAATTTTCTACCTGGAATACACATAATAACAAGGAGATTAAGTGAAAAAATTAGATAGATGATGAATAGAACTAGTCTCTACAAAACCACAACTCTTACACACAACAAGAAGCTTTTAGAGCATTAAGAGGGGAAAAAAGGGAACAAATTTGTTACTAGCTGTGAACAATAGGTCTCCAACCAACATGCAAGAAATGTACAAGTTGTTCATCTAAAGACACAGAGCAACAATTCAAGAGGGTTCCAACTATTTCCTTCCCAAATCCATTCAAATAATTAAACTGTTATGCTGACCTAATACTTGGGAGTAGCATGTGACAATAGCATCATCATCCTCCCTTCAACCACCACCCTCCCCTGCCTTCTATATATCTAACCCAAACCAACCCCGTCCACCCCAAACCCCCACAAAAAAAAAAAAAAAAAAAAATGCATATTCAAAACTTAATGTCACAATATCAACATAGAAAGATCCACAAGTTTATAGTCTTTCATTTGTTTGAGCTTGCATACTGATCAACTAACTATGTGAATCATTTACAGACCATTGTGAACCACCCATCATATTCATCATGAAGTAGTTAAGCACAAGAACAAAAAAGAAAACCCACCTTATCAATACTCATGGATTTCAGGAGAAGAACAATGCTATCAACAGGTACTTTACATATTTCAGCGTAAGAGAAGTCTTGAAATATATTATTAAACACCGCAGATGAATAGAGGCGGTAACAGTGGCCAGGCCCAGTTCTCCCAGCTCTTCCAGCACGTTGAGCTGCTGATGCTTTACTTATCCACTGTATTTCGTATGTTTCCATGCCATTAGAGGGGTTGTAGTTCTTCACCTTTTCCCTTCCAGTATCAACAACATACTTTATGCCCGGAATAGTCAGAGATGTCTCAGCGACATTAGTGGCAATAACAACAAGTCGCTCCCCTTCCTTGACCTCTTCAAATATGCGAAGCTGTGCTGCAGCAGGAAGCATTGCATAAAGAGGAAGAACATGTAATGCTCCAACAGAGACACGTACATCTCCTCCCTTCTTCCCGCCTAAAATGTGGTTGGATTGCTCTAAACAGCCTTTCAACATAGAAGGAATCTGGTTTCCCTCAGAATTAGGGTCTGATGCAGTTTTTCCAGCCAATACTTCAAAAGCATCCCTTAACAAGGCAAGACTACCCTCCCCTTCTAAAGCACCTAAAAGGTTAGCATCATTTTCCAAAATGTCATTGTCCCCTAAATCTCCATCATCACCAGAAATTTCTAGTTCGCTATCTGTTTCAGAATCATAAAGGTCATCTGGTTCATCCCCACTAGTAGTATATGGCATATCTTTGTCGTAGGAGTTGTATTTGTCAGATTGCTCACCAGTCGAGTTCCCTTGAATCTCAAATGCATCATTTATGTCCTTCATGTTAATTCCCTCAATAGAATTCATTTCAGATGTGGCAGAGACCTCATTCTCCATATTCCTTTCAACAGTATTAGCAATCAGTTGTTTTGAAGCTTTACGTAACTTCTGGCACAAGTACTCCACCTCTCTCTGCCCTGTGACAAAGACAAGTATGCCACCTGGTGGCAGCCTCTTGTGGATTGACAAGATCTTTTTATAGGCTTGGCCAATATAATCCACAATTTCTGTTCTCTTTGAGAAATGTATAGTTACTGGAAATTGTCTGGTGGGAACTTCAATAACAGGAGGAGGATTATGAAATAACCTTCTCCCAGAAACAAAATCTTCTACTCGCAAGGTGGCACTCATTAGAACAAGTTTGAGTGGAAATATCATATTTTGGGGGCTTATGCTTTCTCCAGAAAATATCATATGTCGTTGTTCCTCATACTTCTTCTGCATATGCATCGTAATGCATATAGTAAATAGAAAGCTTAAGGCAAAAGAGAATAGACTTTGTTTTTACTGCTTACAATAGTAAGTTTCAAGTTTTACCTGGCGAAGTCGAATGATACGAGAAAGCATTCCAATGAGTATGTCTGTGTTCACACTTCTCTCATGAGCCTCATCCAGAATTATAACAGAGTATTTCTTCAACAGAACATCATTCTGCAGCACAAAAGCCTTCATTAAGAAAACAAAAAGAAAACACTAACATACACAAGTAAAGATTTGATGAATAATTGTCACTTTGTGTACATCTCACAAGCAATGATGAGCTCACAAATACATGATTGGAAACAATGCCAATAAGGCTTTAGTAGAAAGAATATAGTCCATGGCTATGCCAAAGAAAAAATAAAGAATAAAACAGTACATCCTAATTTGATCTCTAAGCATATATGCTAGGAATTTTAATTTTCAGGAACAATCACAAACAATGCTAGAAAATTTCTCATTTACTTTTTCTTTTTTCTTAAAATACTTGCTTCCATTCAGAGCCACAGATTATTTTTGCTTCAGGTAAAAACAAGAGACAGGCAGGCAACACAGCAAGAGAAATCTCCAAAAAGTCAAACCTTAGAAGAAACAACTTTAATGGTAAATCAAACCCTCAGCCTCCATAACCCAAAAGAGGGGAGAAAAAGAAAAAGGAGCAGCAGAGAACAAAAAATAGGTATGATAAGAGGAGGGACACCAATCTAATATGGGAATTGAAAACATATAAATATAACAAACACCATCTAGCTTCTTAAGGAAAAGCAAAAACTAGTATCACAAAAGAGTTTTTCAGATCATCACATGCAAAATGCATTATTGAATGGAAAACAAACCTGAACTTCTCGTAGTAAAATTCCATCAGTCATAAATTTGATAGTACAGTTGTCTCCAATCCTCTTGTCATGCCTCACTTGAAAACCAACCTCCTTACCAAGGTGGAGACCTAGCTCAAATGCCACACGCCTAGCTGTAGCAAGGACAGCAACACGGCGTGGTTGAGTAACTCCAATAATGCCACCTCGGGCAACAGATTGGTTTGAACCAAAGCCTGCTTCATAAAGGAACTGAAAGAATACATCAGTGAAGCTAAAATTAAGGTGATTCAATGGAAAAGTGGTCTGATATTCTAGAAGGTAGATAAAAAAGAAAGCATCAAATAAATCCACCTGAGGAATTTGTGTGGTCTTTCCGCACCCAGTTTCTCCACAGATAATAACACTAGAATGCTCATTTATAGCTTCCATTATCTCCTGCTCCATCATAACTATTGGAAGATCCTTTCGTTTCTCTTCCACCTCCTTTGGCCTTACAACATGCACCACCATTGGAGCAGCAACAGGACTTTGCAATGTGCAATCTGGTAAATTGTTAGCCTGGACCAAGTTTCCAATTAAGTTCTCATCTGATTTTCCCTGATCCACGAGTCTCAAGTTAGCAACATCAAGCAGTGATCCAATTAATATCTCAGTTCTCACATGTCTAATATCATATGTCTCCACAAATGTTCTAGCACTAACTATATCTGACTCTTCAATGTCATACCATGTGCTACAAACAAGACTTACATAATGTAGGAAATGCATGCCATGCATGAAAAGTTTGTTGTCTTTTGGCACCATCTCAGAAAACATAAAGAAACTTTTAACAAGGCCTGGGTCTCAAATTACTTCATAAAATAGAAGAAAGCTTTCAGAATCTAATATCTCCTACATTGAAAAAAAATAATTCAACACTAGGC
Source organism: Jatropha podagrica (assembly GCA_947857235.1). Classification (NCBI taxonomy): domain Eukaryota; kingdom Viridiplantae; phylum Streptophyta; class Magnoliopsida; order Malpighiales; family Euphorbiaceae; genus Jatropha; species Jatropha podagrica. The sequence continues at coordinate 41,218 of CANUEP010000962.1, forward strand.
AAATTGTTTTACATACTAAATCCTTCATTATTCTTTAAATAAAAAGATCTGGTGTCTGACATGGCTCATCACTCGACTTGACTATATAGATACAAGTAACTCATTGTTACATCATCCTAATGTACATACATTATCAATATAGCATCGGAGGCATATGTAGCTCAGGAGTAGCATTATTCATGAACCACAAAAAAAAAAAAAAAAAAAAAAAAAAAAAAAAAAAAAAAAATTTTTTTTTTTTGTTTTTTTTTTTTTTAATGTAAAAAAATTTTTTTTTGTTTTTTTTTTTTTGTTTTTTTTTTTTTAACAAACTGGGGGTTTTTTTATAATTTATCGT
>CANUEP010000979.1:0-32426 GCA_947857235.1 Jatropha podagrica
AGAATCAGCTTCTTGTTAAAGGAATTATTAATTGGTTTAATTTAGGTGACCAAATAACAAACAAGAATGCAAAAATTAAAAATGCAGAAAAGCAGTAAAGAATCGCAAGGAGCGTAAGGGAGAAAGAGAATGTCCGTCAACACAGACTGTGCCTAAAAACAGAGCCCGGGGCCTCATTTTATAGGCGAAAATGGACCCGAGGGCGGGCGTGACCGCCCTGCTTGGGCGGGATGACCGCCCTGCCAGGCGGGCGTGACCGCCCTTCTAGGCCAGGGCGGGCACGGCCGCCCTAGCTGGGGCGGGTGCGTCCCGCCCTCTCTCTCTTTTTCACTTCCGGAGGATTTTTCGGATCTCCAAAAAATATTCCGGGACCAGTTCTGCGATCCTCGTAATTTTTCGGACGTTTCAAGTACCATATTGGCATATTTTCGATGAACTTCCAAAATGGCCTTTGGTCCGGCCGGGCTGTTTGCAGCCCGGGAAAATAGGCTTTTTGAGCCTGAAAAAATTGGGTAGTCACAATATCATATCCTCATGTATAGCATAATATATCAATATCTTATCTACCCTTGTCCTCATAATGTATTTAATGTAATCTATAACAATTATATGGATTATCCTTATTCACTGACTAATTTATAATAAGACATAAGTGGCATAGTCATTTATCATACTAATAGCAAATTAGAGTATTATGAATAGGTAATCTACCATATACTATCATATATCATACTATATGTTCATACTATTCGGTACTACATTACATCCTATATTTATAAACTTCTGTGGTAATTGAGTATGATTAATACTGTATAATACTATACTAGAGTGGGGTAGAGGCAAGCTGGGACCAGTGATCCTATATTAGATGTCGTTATAAAAGCCTTGGCCATGGAATGGTACGGCAAGTTGTTAACTGTAGTTTTGCCTTGATACATTCCATCAACGTGGGGATTATATGGACTGGGCTTGAATAGATATATATGGTGGGAAACTAGTACTATATCCCTTCCCATGGTGCATTACCATGGCAACCCTATGGACAAAGCAAGGCTATTGGAGACTAGAATAGCATGTTGGATGGCATGGGTGCCGAGAATATGAGAGGGGAGACCCGGCATAATGCTCTCCGCCGCCCCGGGGCCGGGATGACTACCCGAGCCTTAGTGAGCTAGGATGTGGGCATCATGTCCTATCAAGAGGGGGATAATGTCTCCATAGGGAAGGAGCTCTATGGACACTATAGGGCCACGAGCCTATAGTGCGCGTCTCTCCAAAGGGTGAGGTTCCTATATGGGCAGACTATGCCGCCCGGGATGCTCGAAAGGCCTTAGGCCATACATGGAGGTGCGAGACCCTTATATTTATACCTGGCAGATGCGCCCTATGATCGGATATGATGCTAAAACCCTCAGAATATGCATGGCTGCCCTAGATTATGAGTTAAGTCTAGGCGCCAAACGGGTGCCAGGAGCTGCGAGGATATGGCCCCGTGACATTTGGTATTAGGTACTATAATATCCATGAACCACATATTAATTTTGATTAGGGAAAGAACTATGATATACCACTTGTTGATTTTATCGCCCTATATCATACCAATAGGCATTCTATCTCAATCCACATATATGGTTGCAATGAATTTGATATCACTATGTATGTCTCACTCTTGTACTAATGTTCCATATGATTGAGGAAAACACTAACTGCAGGTAAATAATAACCTCATTTATGGCATAATATATCACTACCCCATGTACCCTTGTCCCCGTAATGTATTTAAATGTAATCTATAATAATTATATGGATTATCCTTATTCACTAACTAGTTTACCATCAGACATAAGTGGCATATATCATTTATTATACTAATAGTCAATTAGAGTATTATGAATAGGTAATCTACCATATATAATATCATATATCATAATGTATGTTCATACTCTTCGATACTACATCATATCCTATGTTTATAAACTTTTATGGCGATTGTGTGTGATTAATACCCTGTAATATCACACAGGAGTTGGGTAGAGGAAAGCTTGTATCAGTGATCCTAAATTAGATGATGTTGCAATAGCCTTGGCCATAGAATGGTATGGAATGTTGTTAACTGTAGTGTAGCCATGATATATTACATCTACGTGGGGGTTATATTTGGTGGGAAACTAGTACTATAATGTCCATGAACCGCATACTAATTTTGATCAGGGAAAGAACTATGGTATACCACTTGCTGATTCTGTTGCCCTATATCATACCAATGGACATTCTATCTCACTCCACATATATGGTTGCAATGAATTTGATATCACTATGTATGTCTCACTCTTGTACTAATGTACCATATGATTGAGGAAAACACTAACCGCAGGTAAATCATATCCTCATTTATGACATAATATATCACAACCCCATGTACCCTTGTCACTGCAATGTATTTAATCTAATATATAACTATTATATGGATTATCCTTATTGACTAACTAGTTTACCATCAGACATAAGTGGCATATATCATTTATCATACTAATAACCAATTATATGGTATACGAATTGCTGATTCTATCACCCTAGGTGATACTAACAGACATTCTATCTTACTCCATATATAAAGTTGCAATGAATTTAATATCACCATATATGTCTCACTTATGTACTAATGTAGCATATGATTGAGGAAAACACTAACCACAGGTATATCATATCCTCATGTATAACATAATATATCACTACCCCATGTACCCCTGTCCCCACAATGTATTTAATATAATCTATAATGATTATATGAATTATCTTTATTCACTGTCTATGTGTAACACCTGCCGCCCAATCCCAGAGAACCAGACAGTGGATGCCACATTCGCTGCCGAAGCACCGTCTTATATCACCTACTAACTCTAGATCACATATTGGATGTGGTTAGATTTTTATAAGGAGGCAAGTAATTAAAAATTTAAAACTAAAGTTTAAGGAAATTCCTATGAAAATTTCGCAAGAGTTTCCCCGAAAAATTAACTTGCCACACAAAGAAAAAATACACACTTCCAATATAATTCCTCCAAACCCCAAACTCCAATTCAACACAACATGTCACAAGCACTTCTAAATGGTTGCATTAATTTACTTAAGTTGTATCATAATAATTCACCATTCATTCTAAAAAAATATTTATCATCATTCATACACCATACATATAATCAAATAGTGATACTTAAATATCCACAAATCTCATTATTTAGATTCTCAATATTTACAAACCCAATTTTGTTACTATAAGTCTATAAATGCCATAATCTACATTAATATACATATCCTATCCAAAAGCTACACTTCTACTCTGATGCTACCTCTCCGGTCTTCGTGTAGCACCCACAGCTCACAACCTGCGCGTGATAAAAATCAATGCGCTGAGTAGAAGACTCAGTGGTGCTAAAAGATTATAAATTTAAAATAACCAAGAAATACCAAGTGATAAATCTCAAATATCTTTGAAAATACTTAAATCAAAATATATATTAAGCATTGAAAATGTGCTATTAAAATCCACTACTTCGAAAATCATAAGAAATTCACATCTTAAAAATGTATAGCAAACTCAATATAAACAGAATATATCACAAATACCAATATATTTTCGATTTCTTTATAACGAAATAAAATTCCATTTTATTTTTAAGGCTCATACCAATACTGAATGAATGTAAGCATATCCAATTGTGGCCTGTGAAAGCGCTACTGTGGCCTATGAAAACACCACCCACTACTACATAATAAGTGTGTCCGCTTATTTATAAGGGCTGATAACCCTAGCATATGATCATAGCTCCACCAAATTGAATGGGCTGATAACTCGAGCATGCTCACATATCACAATGCATCTCATCATACCACATTTCAATCATGTATACTAGAGCCCAAAATAAAATTCTTCCGTAAATAATCTCATTTCTCATTCACCATTCCTTATACAAAATCATTCTATAATTAACACTTATTATTTCAAAATCACTTAATTTACAACTTATAAATGCACTTCAAAATCCTTTATATTTAAAGCCAAAACCATACTTTCTTAATCACAAATATTCATAGCTTAGAAATACTTAAAGTACAACATTTAAAGAGAACAAAAATATGCCTTACCCATTAAAGGAGGTTCGGCCTCTTTAGGTCACCAAAAGAGGAAAGAATACCCTCCCATGAAACACTATATTTCAAACCAAAAACACTTAATTAAAATATTAAAACCATTACTTAAATCATTTAATCTTAAAACTCATCTTTTCACTTTCAACCTTTCTTTAAGTTTTGGCAAAACTCTTAAACATAAAAAATAAAAGAAAATGGTTTTGAACATCATCATTTTACTTGCTAACAAGCTCATTTAAGTTCAAATTAAACATAAAAATCAAAGGACACAAAGTATCCTTCACCATAAGTGGTTCGGCCACTCTTGAGAGAAGAGGAAGGGGAGGTTCCTCTTCTCATTCAAGCATTCTTTCATGCTTTTGAATCATGGAAAATCACAATAAAACCATCAAACAACAATTTCCCAACTCAATTCACACATATTCTCGAAAATCAATCAAAACCTAAAAATTTCAACTTAAAGAAATTGAAAGGGAATTGAGAGTATTATTGCACTAGCCTCTTACTTAAGCTTAAACAAGCTTAGAAGACTCTATTCCTTGGACTTCTCTTTGCCCTTTGAGGATGGTTCTCCAACCTCCTCAAAGTAGGAGAAAATCCCATCAAAATAAAAAATTAACATTGGAAAAGAAAGGAGCATGACTTATTGCATTAATTCCATGTCTAATCCTAGAATTCTACTAATTAAATCACAAAACTCAAAAATTCACAACTTACCTCTTCAATGACAACTTCAATTCTCTTAGTCTTTAATCACAATTTCCAACTTCTACTACTTAGTTCTTAAGGTTTAATCACAATTCTTTGGTTTAATTAGGTAGTTTAGTGGCAATTTGTGGGTAGAAAAATGAAAGAAAATGGAGGGAGAAGAGGAGAAGAAGTTGACGTGGAGATGGTGGAAGAAGAAGAAGAAGATGGAGATGTGTGTGTTGCTTGGTGAGTGGTAGATTTTATGTGGAAAAGTCAAACTTGACTTCTTATTTTATGCTAAATCAAGGACTATGATCAAGTCCTAGGTAATCTCATCCAATGGCTCTAAATATTCATCAAATAATTCTCTTCCAATTATTATTTAACTCCACCAATTAATTAAATTAATTTCACTAAAATAATCCCTCATTTATTCCTTAATATACTACACTAGAAAATAATATTCATTAGTTGCCGCAATTCTCCAAAAATATTCATGAAATATTCCCTACCCACCTAAATCATGCAAACATGCTCTAAAAATATTAAATAAAATATTAGACACATGTAGTAATTTTTCCAGATCGAAATAATTCCAAGTCCTGGACCGATGGTACTATTCACAGACCGGTAAATCACTATTACCAACACTGAAAAAAAATAGTCTGTTACACTATGTGATTACTGACCATCTATTGATCCATATAGGAGTAGTATAATAGATATGGGTAGGTAGGTATGTATACATCGAGGGAAATATATCATTGCAAGGGGTACGCTACATAATGCTTACAGGTTTGGTTAATAAATCTAGATATTAGTAATATTGTAAACTATCATAGGTTATCATCCTTCGAATATCCATGGGTACCTGACCTATATATTAATAGTGGTTATCACTATTAGTGATTGGCTAGCATATTAATTATATGCCTAGGTCGAATTTTAGAACGCCCATTGTCTTAACTATATTATATATTAGAGAAGCTTGTATGTTGCCCGGTACGTTGATAAATTAATATACATATTCACTGAATATTAATAGAATAAACCTCTATTCCACTCATATATGGTTTAAACCACACATGATGTGTGGTTAACACCAACTGAGTGACCCCAAGGCTTTGTGGGGACACAAATACATTGAATAAATGATCATGGTAATCATTGAATACACCACGGGTATAGGACACAATAATACCAACATAGGGTAATATATCACATATGATATACTATACGATATCGAGACATCATGTGGTAACCATATATATAGGGTATTACAATTTATAGATAGTAAAATTTGGAACATCATTACTAATATAGGGTTGCCCATATATTGTACCAAACATTTGGCAAAGTGTTAATATTTAGTGCTTATTAATATGATATAAGATTATATACATACCAAATATGTATATCGAGTTAAGGGCATCATATATTGTCAAGGGTACCTGTATATATTAACCACTTCAGTTGGTGCTATTGTATACCCAAGCTAATGTCCAGTGATGACTAATGACTCTATTTTGTAATATTCACTACCTTGATACTATTATATGGTTCAATATACCCAACCATAACCTGACAATAGGATCATACACTATCATAATATGATTTGTGGCTGATGACAATGAGTGGCATAAGCTTAGTTTTGGATTATCCAACTCATATCCCTTAATATGATATATAATATTAGGGTGAGTGGCTATAATCACCAGTTGGGGTAGCTTGATCAAATTAATACAAGATACAACTGGTGACCACGGTACACAGATTAGGATACTATAATTATATCAATTATAGCCCATCTGCATCATAGTATATACATTAGCTATATGATTGAGGTATATACTATTCATTATGATATTTTTAATAGGGTATATGATATGTATATTCCCTAATTATATACATGTGATATATCCTATTATAGGTATTAGTAACCATATAGCCTATGAAAATAGAGCGAACCCTAACAAATGTGGTAGAACAAACCTGGGGTATCAACTTAACATAATAGAGGTACCTATAACGAGAAACTACTCAGTAGAATATTGACTCATTTACCATATGCTAAGGGTACTATTATAATTTTAAGTAACTATCAATCATTGGCTAAGCATACGTAACCTATTGTGTATCACATAGAATGACTCACACAAAGTGTATCGTAATGTATTACACCAATTACTACCAATGGTTGGTAACCCTTGTACAAGTATTATACCTTGAATTCCCTTGATTAATCTACAAGTTGAATCTATTATGTCGATATAGTGTGTTTAGGTACTTCTCAGCAAATCACCGAGCATAATGGTACCCATAATAATAGTACTAATAGGGTACATATGGCGAGGGATATGATGCTAACTAAATTTTGGCATAGGGATCTAGACATCATAATGGTAAATTGATGTGTATATGTATCTATTCATCCCTAGTGCATATAACACCCACATGGATGTAATGTATCATGGCTGCACTATCGTTAAAAACTTACTATACCATTTTATGGCCAAGGCTATTATAATGACATCTAATACAGGATCACTGATCCCAACTTACCTCTACCCCACTCCTATTTGATATTGTATGGTATTAACCATACTCAATCGCCATAGAGATTTACAAGCATAGGATATTATGTAGTTCTGAATAGTACGAACATATAGTATGATATATGATAGTATATGGTACATTACCTATTCCTAATGCTCTCATTGGCTATTAGTATGATAAATGACATATGCCACTTTTGTTTGCTAGTAAATTAGTAAGTGAATAAGGATAATCCATAAAATCATTATAGATTACATTAAATACATTATGGGGACAAGGGTACATGGGGTAGTGATATATGTGTGATTAGTGTTTTCCTCAATCACATGGTATGTTAGTACATGAGTGGGACATATACGGTGATATCAAAATTAGTATGTGGTTCATGGACATTATAGTACTATATATATATATATAGGGTGGGAAGATAACATGAAAATAAAATAAAGGATTGAAAGGGATAGAATGATTGTTAATTAGGTTTGCTCATGTCCTTTTTTAGTTCTATCTAGCTCTAGTGTGAGGGTTTCGACAGGGTGAGTGGTCCCGGTAGTAAGACTTAGAGAGGCAGTAAAGCCGTTGGTCAGATTACCATTATAGGAGTAGCACTTGAGCTAAGTATTGCTAAGAAACCATGAGTATCCTCAATAGAAATCTCTCATTCTCTTCTGACTCCTCTACCTCTAGTAGGAATGGAAAGAAAATAGTGAATAGTGAAGAAATTATTATTAAAGATTTTGAAAAAAGAATTGATGATTGGAAAACACCCAAAGTGCAAAACGAGCGAATATACCGACAACAATGGTTTAATATATTCAAAACAGACTACACCATCAAAACTGAAGAAAGAGATATTCAAATCCTCAATCTTTTTGAAACCATAAAACTCCTCTCTAAAGAGTCTGTTAATAAGCACAGAGAAAAGAAGTATAAATACATTTATATAGGTCTTGTCCAAGTAGGCATCAAACCCTTAACCAAAGAAGGCTTGAATACCTCCATCCTTTCTATTTTGAGAGATGAAAGATTTTCTGATTTTGAAGATTCCCTTCTCAACTCTATAGAGTCAAGTTTATGCAATGGTCTAATCTCATTTGATTGCTATCCAAATCTTACAGTCTCTTTGAGGGATCAAAACATTCTTGATTATTTAGTTTTGCAAATCAAAACTCATAATTACAAAATGCTTCCTGGTTCTATTCCCATTGCATTGATTTTTAAAATTCATTATAAAACCATGATGACAACATTTGCATCTAATGCTTTAGTTCACTGTAAAAAAGGAGAAACCTTACTCTTACAAACAGATTTCTCAAAAGCAAACACTGTGATCCCAAGATCCATCAAATGGAAATATTTTGACCTCCCAAAATAATGGACCCTAGAAGGAATCACCAAGCTCACTATCGAGCCAATTCCAAGCCTAAAAACGAATCTTAAACAAATTACCAGTACCCTAATGGAAAGATTAGTCTATCTTTTGATAGAAGGTCTACAAGCTCAGATGAAACTGATACTACTGACAGGGCCTCAAAATTACCTTCGATCATTTACGCTCCGTATCATGGTCCACAACCATCTAGACACTCAGTCTCAACTCCTCCAATATTCTACCCCACATATCTACCTCCTCAACCACATAGGCGCTCCTATTCAGAGATTCACCAAACCCAAACATCAGACATAGCTGAAGTACCCGAAACCAATCTCCAAATAGTAAACTATCAAAATACTATTCCCAGACCAGTCTATACCATCCCGGTAGAGAGACCTCCATCTCCTCCTCCTTCACCTACCTTTTCTACAGTAGCTAATAATATCGATGTTGAACTCAATGTTTTGATGAAAGATTTTGAGATTAATAAAAAATATTTGCATAATGATTTTTATTCACCTCAAAATGCGTAAAAAAGAGTATGGTTTTTCAAAAATTTTCTCGAACATAGGCATCAAATCCAAGAAAAATATTATGATTTCATAAAGCAAAATTTGGTTAACATAATATTTTTTGAATGGTTTGAAACCTATGCATCTAAGAACAACATTGAATATCCTTTCAAGTCCATTCAAGTCAATTCCACCCATAGGACAACCACTTGGGTCACTTCATATGGTCGAATAGAGTCTGTTCATCCCCCTCTTAGGAAAATAGAATTTCATGTTCCTCATTACAAAGATCCTATTATTGTTGCAACTTTGAAAAATGGAGATTCTGATACATCCAAGGAAATCCAAAATCTTTTTGAACAAAATAATTTCACAAATAATCATTTGCACACTATAGGAGAGCAACTTAATAGGATAGAACAAAATCTCAGCCATCCTATTGTCATTTCTCAAATAACCCTAACTCCTGTCCTAAGGGAACAGAAAAGTTGAAGTCCTCTTTTCAAATCTCATGAGATGATGAACAACAGTAGAGTTCAGTTCCAAGCTATGCCAACTCAGAATGAATTTATAAAAGCAATTAGAAGGAACCTACAAAATCTTCCCAACCTTGACACTCCTATATCTCATAGAATAATTCCAGATACTCCTTCTCCACCAACTCCTCCTTGTCCAAGTAAGACCTATCCATCTTAGGAAGCCAGCTCTAGTTAAATGAATATCATCAATGTCCTTGATAAGGTTTTTGACAATGAAGAGAATGCATTCAGAGGAAAACAACCTCCTGAAATCCACAAGCTTCATTGAAATTTTGCAAATACCTCCTCTCCAGATATCAAATTAGAGCAAAAACCCAATGTTCTTTCCCAGCATCATTAAACTGCAACATCTGTCTATGAATGGAACATAGATGGCATGTCTAAGTATAATATTATTAGCATTCTTCAGCCGATGACTATGGCAGCCAATGCTTATAAAACCCAAACAATAGTTTCTAATCAGGCTGTAGCTGACCTTCTCATTATAGGCTTCACAGGTCAATTGAATGGGTGGTGGGATCACCTCCTCACTTTCAAAGAGTGTTCTGACATTCTCAATGCTGTCGAAGTTGATGAGGCTGATCAACCAATTTTGGATGATCACTGCTAACCAATTCAAAATGCTACTGCCACTCTCATTTTTTTTCTATTTCTTTACATTTTGTAGGAGATACTTCACATGTTAAGGACAAAAATGCTGAATTGCTTTCAAATTTGTGGTGCAAAAAGCTTAGTGATTTTACTTGGTATAAAGACACCTTCCTTACTAGAATCATGCTCAGGGAAGATTCTAACCAACCATTTTGGAAAGAAAAATTTTTTGCAGGTCTTCCCCCTCCCTTAGGAGAAAAGTTTAGGAACATGATCAAAGGGGATTACGGTAAACAGATCCCTTATGGTAAACTCACATATGGACAGTTGATAAGTTACACTCAAAAGGATGGTCTCAAAATTTGCCAAGATCTAATATTACAAAAGCAGCTCAAAAGAGAATTGCACAGAATAAGAGCTGAACTTGGTTCACTCTGTCAACAGTTTGATATCTCCATAAAAACTCCTCAAAGAATGTGTTTTTATTGCAAAAATAAAGAAAAGGAGTCCAAAGATTATAGAAACTCAAAGAAGCATTACAGAAAAGCCAGACCATCTTCCTCCTCCTCCCCTTTAAAAAGTTCTCCAAATCAAAACCCCCACAAAAAACCTGATTTCAAATATGTTACATGTTACAAACGTGGAAAAAAGGGAAACATAGCCAAATATTGTAGAGTCTCAAAAGGGTTAAATGAGCTTCATCTTGAAGAAAATAAGGAGAAATCCAATGCCTCCTTCTTGATTCCTCAGATTCAGAATCCTCTAAAGATGAAGAAGCCCTCCAAGTTGATGAGCTTACTGCCTTGTCCTCATCATCTTCTTCAGAATCTGAACTAGAGAAAAGAATAAGCATTCTTACTAAAGATCAGAAATTTGTCCTTGATATCATCAACCATATATAGGATCCTGAAATTCAAAGAGATTACCTCCTTAAACTCCAATAATCTCTTGAGCAACCTCCTCCACCCACATCTTCTGTTAAATCTTGCCATTATGATCTCACTGAAATTTTGGTAAGAGGGAGTCAATCCAAACCAAGCAATCTTTCACTTTCAAGATTGCAAGAAGAAGTCCAAACGATTAAGCAGGAGCTCATGCAGATTAAAATTAAGCAGAAAAAGGATTCAAAAGCCCTTCAATTTCTTCTATTGAGTCATCCTACTTTCCCTAACCAGAATTCTAAACAAAACCCATTATTGTAGGAACCTCAAAACCTTCCTAAAGACTTCATTTGCATTTTGAAACAAATAACTTCGCAGAAATATTTTATCAAGGTAACATTGAGTTTTCAAGATAATTTTCAGATTGACACTATTGCACTCTTTGATATTGGAGCAGATCTCAATTGCATTCAAGTAGGAATTGGGCCGCAAAACTTTCTCAAAACCACAAGTGATTGCCTTAAAACTGCAAATAATGCTGCTCTAAAAATCAACCATAAATTTAAAGCCTCTGTCCTCAATAATGGTGCCCACATAAGAACCACATTTCTTATTGCTGAAGACATTTCATATAGTGTCATCTTAGGAATTCCATTTATTAATATTTTCACTCCCTATTAAGTTGATCATACCTTCATTTCTTTCATTGTCAGTAACACTAGACTCATTTTTCCATTTGTAGAAAAGGAAAAGTTGCGAAATTTAGATATTTTGAAAGCCCATTCTATTCGAGTTTAGTTTTATTTCATTATTGTTGACTAACCTTCTCTTTTTATTTTTCAGGATGGATAGAAAAATAAAAAATTTGGTTCGGTCACTTTGCCAGTTTTCCCAAAAAGAACAAATTTATCATTTAAAGTTGTTCCTAGTAGCTAAATAGATGATTCCTAACAATGCATTCTAGATAACATCTGGAATGCACGAGAAGACTGTAGCAGAAAAATAAAGCAATAATAACTTAAGGAAATAAAACTAGTAACACGAATTGGGCAAAGACTAGTTTCATGAACAACTGGTATAGTAAAAGAAAAATAAGCTAGATAAACATAAAGAAAGAATAAGTTAGAACATAAATAATAAAGGAAGAACTAAATAAGTATAAGTGATAAAGGAAGAATACGTTAGGACTAAACAAACATAAAAGAAAAGATGGGAAAGAAAGATCATTTACATAAATGACTTGAGGAACTTAGTACAAACTTCAAGCTTGATTACAACTTCTTACTGAATTACTACAACTTCTAATGATTACAAACTTCTACTATTATAAGTACTAGTACATGATAATAATATCTAAGAGAAGGTAGGAGAGGGGTATGGTAGAAGGAGAAGGATAAGAAGGAAGGATGAGAGGGATGGGGAGAAGGTTGTAGAGGGAGATGTGTTTGAGAGGTAGTAGGAGGTAGAAGTGTAGGAGAGTGTTGATGAGAGAGGCAGGAGATAGGTGTGTGTTGGTCTTTTGAAAGAAAAAATTGTGTGTAAGGAATGTGTAAAAAGTGTCTAAGGAGTGTAGAGAGTTGTTTAAAGAGTTGTAAAAGAATTGTGTGTTGGGAGAGAGGGTTGAGTTGCCTTTTATAGGAAAATTTTTGGGCAAGTTTCCTATTTGGGCATGGGTTTTTACTACTTAGGCAAGTGTAATGAGTGGGGAACATGTGGGACCTATCCACTTATGAGTGGAAGTGGATATTGTGGGGAACATGTGGGTCCCACTCACTTATGAGTGGAGGAGGATATTTGTGGTGAGGATTTTTCCTTCTGTCTTCTACTTGAACTGTCTGATTTCTTGCACTGGTAATATTCTTCTAGTTGAACTATCTTCTGAGTCTTCTACCTGAAAAACCTATAAAATTTTATTTTATTTTATTTATTTATTTATTCTTATTGATGCCAAAGTATATTCAAACATTTTTCGCTGCTACCTCTTATGATACCTTTCTTGTATTCTTCTTCGTACTCCATTCTGTATAATTGAATTAGGTCCGTAAAATATGAATTAGACCAAAAAGGTATTTTCATAGGTATCTTTATCTTTTCGGTACGATAGATCTTGCAGTAAGGATCTTCAGCAATTAATTTGTTTGGCAAAATAAGAATCATCCTAATCGAAATTTCTTGCAAAGACCCTTGATCTCTAATGCTTTATTTGTTCTCGAAGAGAATTATTATGATAAGGCCATGGAAGATAATCTGCTTCTGGACTGGGGTATCCATCTGTTGCTGTTATTAACATTTTGTGTTAAGTTGGATAATTAAGCCCATTAATCCATTTAGGAGCTTTTGTATCAATCATGACTTGGACATATTTTCCAAAATTGAAACTCTCTTTAACGATTGTTTGTAATTTTCTTCCAAAGCTATTGGCTTGATCTGGTTTTGTAAAAACAAGTTAGTGAAGATATCCATAATCTAACAACGTGTGAGGCATTATTAGGATTTCACCAATTTCTCTATTCCCAATTATGATTGGTTTGAAAATAGAGAGGTTGAGATAAACCCTGCAAATGCTATACGTTAGGTGGCATCTGCAGTCTTTTCTTGCAAAAGGGGAGGAATTGACAGTCGAAATCCGTCTTTGGGCAAGTTCTATGCTTTTCACTATAATGGGTTCCCATGTCCAAGATAATCCTGTAATGAAAACCTTATGTACAGCACAATCTTGGAGAAAGTTTAGAATGTATTCCTGCTTCTACATGGAGCTTCATCGATCATTTTGCATATTTCGTTCTTAATATTTGAAGGGAATTTTCCTAAGTAAGCTTGACTGAAAAAGAAAACTCTTGCTTTTCTTTTTTCTAGTTCTTCATTAGTCAACTTTTTTGGAGTAGTCCCTTTTGCTAACAGGCAGAAAGATTCTCTTAAATTTTTCTCTTTTGCCAATGGGGCTAAAGGTGCACTCAATTTTTCTTCCCTAACTAGTGGTGTTAGGTGCTGTGCTTTCTCACCTACCAGTGGGGTGGAGAGAATCTTGATTTTCTTCTTGAGATTTTGATTCTCTTAATGAATCTGTTGACAAAGAGATGTGAAATTTTTTACCATTATATTGCAATTGTTGCAATATTCTGGTTGGTTAGAATTTTGTATCTAGCTACTTGTACGTTTTCCTCTACTAGATTGTTCAGGGACAATCTGAGCTTTGGAAGTCTGGCTAAAATAATATGATAATGCATTTAAACTGGCTAATGTTCTACTACAGTCCCCTCGTGCTTTTAGATGTTGTCTAGAATGCATTGTTGGGTATTATCTATCTGGCTACCAGGAAGAACTTTAAATGATAAATTTATTCCTTTTGGGAAAACTGGCAAAGTGACCGAACCAAAATTTTTTGTTTTTCTATCCATCCTGAAA
This sequence comes from Jatropha podagrica, assembly GCA_947857235.1. Classification (NCBI taxonomy): domain Eukaryota; kingdom Viridiplantae; phylum Streptophyta; class Magnoliopsida; order Malpighiales; family Euphorbiaceae; genus Jatropha; species Jatropha podagrica. The sequence continues at coordinate 14,702 of CANUEP010000979.1, forward strand.
AATAAAAAGAAAAGGTTAATAAACAATAATGAAATAAAACTAAATGCAAATAGAATGGGCTTTCAAAAGATCTATATTTTGCAATTTTGCCTTTTCTACAAATGGAAAAATGAGCCTAGTGTTACTGATAATGGAAGAAATGAAGGTATGATCAACTTGATAGGGAGTGACAATAATAATAAATGGAATTCCTAAGATGACACTATATGAAATGTCTTCAGCAATAAGAAATGTGGTTCTTATGTGGACACCGTTATTGAGGACAGAGGCTTCAGAGTTATGGTTGGTTTTTAGAGTAGCATTTTTTGCAGTTCTAAGGCCATCACTTGTGGTTTTGAGAAAGTTTTGTGGTGCTATTCCTGCTTTAATGCAATTGAGATCTGCTCCAGTATCAAAGAGTGAAATAGTGTCAATCTGAAAATTATCTTGAAAACTCAATGTTATCTTGATAAAATATTTCTGTGAAGTTATTTGTTTCAAAACGCAAATGAAGTCTTCAGGAAGGTTTTGAGGTTCCTACAGTAATGGGTTTTGTTCAGAATTCTGGTTGGGGAAAGCAGGATGACTCAATAGAAGAAATTGAAGGACTTCTGAATCTTTTTTCTACTTAATTTTAATTTGCATGACTCCTGCTTAATCATTTGGATTTCTTCTTGCAATCCTGAAAGTGAAATAATGCTTGGTTTGGATTGACTCCTTCTTGCCAAAATTTTAGTGAGATCATAATGGCAAGATTTAACAGAAGATGTGGGTGGAGGAGGTTGCTCAAGAGATTATTGGAGTTTAAGGAGGTACTCTCCTTAAATTTCAGGATTTTGTATATGGTTGACGATATCAATGACAAATTTCTGATCTTTAGTGAGAACGTTTATTCTTTTCTCTAGTTCAGATTCTAAAGAAGAAGATGAGGACAAGGCAGCAAGCTCATCAACTTGGAGGGCTTCTTCATCTTTAGAGGATTCTGAATATGAGGAATCAAGAAGGAGGCATTGGATTTTTCCTAAGATATTTTCTTCAAGATGAAGCTCATTTAACCTTTTTGAGACTCTATAATATTTGGCTGTGTCCCTTTTTCCACATTTGTAACATGTAACATATTTGAAATCGGGTTTTTTATGGGAGTTTTGATTTGGAGAATTTTTTGAAAGGAAGGAGGAGGAGGAAGATGGTCTAGCTTTTCTGTAATGCTTCTTTGAGTTTCTATAATCTTTGGACTCCTTTTCCCTATTTTTGCAATATGAACAATTTTTTGAGGAGTTTTTGTGGAGATATCAAACTGTTGACAGAATGAACCAAGTTCAGCTCTTGTTCTGGCAGTTCTCCTTTGAGCTGCTTTTGTATTTTTAAATCTTGGCAAGTTTTAGACCTTCCTTTTGAGTGTAACTTATCAATTGGCCATATGTGAGTTTACTATAAGGGATCTGTTTACTGTAATCCCATTTGATCATGTTCCTAACCTTTTCTCCTAAGAGAGGGGGAAGACCTGCAAGAAAATTTTCTATCCAAAATGGTTGGTTGGAATCTTCCTTGAGCATTATTCTAGTAAGGAAGGTGTCTTTCACTAAGCTTTTTGCACCTCAAATTTGGAAGTAATTCAACATTTTTGTCCTTAACGTGTGAAGTATCTCCTACAAAATGTAAAGAAATAGAAAAAATGAGAGTGGCAACAACATTTTGAATTGGTTGGCAGCGATCATCCAAAATTGGTTGATCAGCCTCATTGACTTTGACAGCATTGAGAATGTCAGAATGCTCTTTATAAGTGAGGTGGTGATCCCACCACCCTTTCAATTAACCTGTGAAGCCTGTAATAAGAAGGTCAGCTACAGCCTGATCAAAAACTATTGTTTGGGTTTTATAAGCGTTAGCTGGCATAGTCATCTGCTGAAGAGTGCTAATAATATTATACTCAGACATGCCATCTATGTTCCATTCATAGACAGATGTTGCAGTATAATAATGCTGGGAAAGAACATTAGGTTTTTGCTCTAATTTGATATCTGGAGAGGTGGTTTTTGCAAAATTCCAATGAAGCTTGTGGATTTCAAGAGGTTGTTCTTCTATGAATGCATTCTCTTCATTGTCAGAAACCTAATCAAGGACATTGATGATATTCGTTTGACTAGACCTGGCTTCCTGAGATGGATAGGTCTTAATTGGACAAGGAGGAGTTGGTGGAGAAGGAGTATCTGGAATTACTCTTTGAGATAGAAGAGTGTCACGGTTGGGAAGATTTTGTAGGTTCCTTCTAATTGCTTCTATAAATTCATTCTGAGTTGGCATAGCTTGGAACTGAACTCTACTGTTGTTCATCATCTCATGAGGTTTGAAAAGAGAAATCTGACTTTTCTGTTCCCTTAGGATAGGAGTTAGGGTTATTTGAGAAATGATAGTAGGATGGCTGAGATTTTGTTCTATCCTTATTAAGCTGCTCTCCTATAGTGTGCAAATGATTATTTGTGAAATTATTTTGTTCAAAAAGAATTTGGATTTCCTTGGATGTATTAGAATCTCCATTTTTGAAAGCTGGAGCAACAATAGGATCTTTGTAATGAGGAACATGAAATTCTATTTTCCTAAGAGGGGGATGAACAGACTCTATTCGACCATCTAAAGTGACCCAAGTGGTTGTCCTAGGGGTGGAATTGACTTGAATGGACTTAAAAGGATATTCAATGTTGTTCTCAGATGCATAGGTGGGGGATGGAGAAGACAATAATGTCCATAAACCACACACACACACATATATATATATTCACCCCAGTCCATCTAACCCCTACGTGGATGTAATGTATGATTGACACACTACAGTTAACAACTTGCCATACCATTCTACGGTAAAGGCTATTACAATGATATCTAATATGGGATCACTGATCCTAGCTTACCTCTACCCCACTCCTGTATGATATTATATGGTATTAATCATACTCAATCGCCATAGAAGTTTATGAACATAGGATATGATGTAGTGCCGAATAGTATAAACGTATAATATGATATATGCAAGTATATGATAGATTACCTATTCATAATACTCTAATTGGCTATTAGTATGATAAATGACATAAGCCACTTATGTTTGTAGGTAAATTAATCTATGAATAAGGATAATCTATATAATCGTTATAGATTAGATTAAATACATTATGGGGACAATGGTACATGGGGTAGTGACATATTATGCTATACATGTGGATATAATATACTTGTGTTTAGTGTGTTTCTCAAGCATATGTTACATTAGAATAGGAGTGAAACATATATGGTGAGATCAAATTCATTGTAACCATATCTATGGAGTGAGATAGAATGCCCATTGATATGACGTAAGGTGATAGAATCAGCAAATCGTATACCATAGTTCCTTCCTTAATCAACATTAGCCTATGATTCATGGACATTGTACTACTAGTTTCCCACCATATACCTATCTATTCACCTCCAATCCATATCACCCCACGTGGATGTAATATATCATGGCTATACTACAATTAATAACTTGCCATACATACTATGGCCAAGGCTATTACACCGATCCTAGTTTATCTCTACCCTACTCCTGTCTGATATTATACGGTATTAATCATACTCAATTGCCATAGACATTTATGAACATAGAATATGATGCAGTACCGAATAATATGAACATATAGTATGATATAAGACAGTATATGATAGATTACCTATTCATAATACTCTAATTGGGTATTAGTATGATAAATGACATATGCCACATATGTTTGCTGGTAAATTAATCAGTGAATAAGGATAATCTGTATAATCGTTATAGATTACATTAAATACATTGTGCAGACAAGGGTACATGGGGTAGAGATATATTATGCTATACATGAGGATATAATATACCTGTGGATATTATTTTCCTCAATCATATGGTACATTAGTATAGAAGTGAAACATATATGGTGATATAAAATTCATTGCAACCATATATATAGAGTGAGATAGAATGCCAATTGACATGACATAGGGCGACAGAATCAGCAAATCGTATATCATAGTTCCTTCCCTAATCAAAATTAGTCTGTGGTTCATGGACATTATAGTACTAGTTTCCCACCATAGACATATCTATTCACCCCCAGTCCATGTCACCCCACGTGGATATAATATATCATGGCTACACTACAATTAACAAGTTCCCATACCGTTCTATGTCCAAGGCTATTACAACGACATCTAACGTAGGGTCATTGATACGAGCTTGCCTTTACCCCACTCCTGTGAGATATTATACGGTATTAATCATACTCAATTGCCATAGAAGTTTATAGACATAGGATATGATGTAGTACTGAATAGTATGAACATATAGTACTATATATTACAATAAATGGTAGATTACCTATTCATAATACTCTAATTGGAAATTAAGATAATCCATATAATTTTTATAGATTGCACTAAATACATTGTGGGACAAGACTACATGGGGTAGTCATATATTATGCTATACATGAACATATGATAGATCTGTGGTTAGTGTTTTCCTCAATTATATGCTACATTAGTACAGAAGTGAGACATATATAGTGATATCAAATTCATTGCAACCATATGTATGGAGTGAGATAGAACGCCCATTGGTATGACATAGGGTGACAGAATCTGCAAGTGGTATAATATAGTTCTTTCTCTAATAAAAATTAGTATGGGGTTCATGGAAAATATAGTACTAATTTCCCACCAAATATATCTATTTAGCACCAGTCCATATTACCCCCACATGGATGTAATATATCATGGCTACACTATAGTTGACAACATGCCATATCATTCTATGGCCAAGGCTATTGCAACCACATCTAATATAGGATCATTGATCCTAGTTTACCTCTACCCCACTCCTGTTTATTATTATAAAGTATTAATCATACTCAATCGCCATAGAAGTTTATAAACATAGGATATGATATAGTATTGAATAGGATGAATATGTAGTATGATATATGATAGTAAATGGTAGATTACCTATTCATAATACTCTAATTGGCTACTAGTATGATAAATGACATGCCACTTATGTATGATCGTAAATTAGTCAATGAATAAGGATAATCCATATAATCATTATAGATTACATAAAAAACATTGTGGGGACAAGGGTACATAGTGTAGTGATATATTATGCTATACATGATGATATGATATACCAGTGGTCAGTGTCTTCCTTAATCACAAGGTACATTAGTATAGGAGTGAGACATATATGGTGATATCAAATTCATTGTAACCATATACATGGAGTGAGATAGAATGTCCATTGCTATTACATAGGGTGACAGAATTAGCAGGTTGTATACCACAGTTCTTTCCCTAATCAAAATTAGTATGGGGTTCATGGACATTATACTGCTGGTTTCCCACCACATATATCTATTCGCCCCCACATGGATATAATGTATCATAGCTACAGTATAATTAACAACTTGCCATATAATTCTATGGCCAAGGCTATTACAATGACATCTAATATAGCATCACTGATCCCAGCTTACCTCTACCCCACTTCGGTTTGATATTATACGGTATTAGTCATACTCAATCCCATAGCAGTTTATAAACATAGGATATGATGTAGTGCCGAATAGTATGAACATATAGTATGATATATGATAGTATATGGTGGATTACTTATTCATAATACTCTAATTGGCTATTAGTATGATAAATGACATATGCCAGTTATGTCTGATGGTAAACTAGTCTGTGAATGAGGATAATTCATGTAATTATTATAGATTGCACTAAATACATTGTGGGGACAAGACTACATGGGGTAGTCATATATTATGCTATATATGAGCATATGATACATCTGTGGTGATTGTTTTCCTCAATTATATGCTACATTAGTATAGAAGTGGGACATATATAGTGATATCAAATTCATTGCAACCATATATACGGGGTGAGATAGAACGCCCATTGGTATGACATAGTGTGACTGAATCTACAGGTGGTACTATAATATAGTTCTTTCCGTAATCAAAATTAGTATGGGGTTCATGGAAAATATAGTACTAGTTTCCCACCAAATATATCTTATCTATTCATCCCCAGTCCATATTACCCTAACGTGGATGTAATATATCATGGCTACACTATAGTTAACAACATGGCATACCATTCTATGGCCAAGGCTATTTCAACCACATCTAATATAGGATCACTGATCCTAATACGAGCATAGAGTGTGGGCTTCAAGTTAAGGACCCTTTCGCCTTTCCAACTGGACCAATAACTAGATCCAAGGCAAAAAGGCTGAAAGAGACATTACAAGGCTACATACAATATTTTGTAGATAAAGAGGTAAAGCTACATAAAGATGGGAATTATGGGCCAAGACATCTTTATCTTATGGAAGCCTTGAAAATTTAATGTTAGGCTTTTGTAATTGCCCTATTAAAATTACATGGCCTTATTGTTTTGGACTGATTTTATTATGCATGTAATTGGGTCCAAATTGACTTGTTTATTTGGTCCTAAAATGACTTCATTTAGTGTGTTTTAGTTGAACTCATGTGTTTGGACCTTAGGGCAGCCTATTTAGATACTTTTCATTAGGGTTAGGTTTGTTTGAGGCATATAAATAGCCTTCTTAAGATGTAAAACAGGAGAAGATATATTTTATCACAAACTTGTGGCTGCTTGTTTTTCTTTGAGTGAGGAGTTTGTCTTCTTAACCTGTTGCATCAAGAATTGATCACTTATCAAGATTTCATCTTGTGGTGTTTTCTTTCTTGTTGTTTCTATCCTATAATCCACGTTCTCAATCATTGTTGCTTGGGGGTTTAGTAGGGAAGGATTTGTCTTTGGTTAGTGTTCTTGCTTGAATCACTTGCTGGAATTTCATATTGCATGCTAATCTTGGGGTTTTCGCATCATTTGGTATCAGAGCATTGGCTTTCGATAAATTCTAATTTATCTATCCTAAATACATAGTATTTGTTTTCTACATCATGTAAGTTGAATTCTGCAGTTTTATTATTAGTGCTGTCTCTTTGTGTGCTACTGCCATTTCTTGTTTTCTTATTGTGGATCAAGGTTATTTCACCATCTTCTTGGTTTGATTAGTCATATAAAAGTAAAAAAAAAAAAAAGGAAATTAGATTATATAAAAATTTATATTACTCTACTTTCCTTACATATGGAAGTGTTGTTTTGTTTGTTTCTATAATTTTCACCCTAAATTGCATCCTCAAACTTTGGATTCCATTAATTACTAATTGATTTGGATTGAAACTAAGGGTTATGTTCTGTTTGGATTAAGTGAGAATCATTTAACCTTATTGTTGTCATAGTGTTCCTTTTATACTTTTGGATTAGTTTTGGTGTCAAAATTTGATTTTCCTTTGGAAAAATTTGAATTCTTTGCATAATTTCCTGTTTGTCAATTTCTTTACACCCTTTTAATTTTCTATCATTGATTAACCTGTAATTGTCTCTATTGCATTAATTAAGTAACGATTTGCATCCTTGTTACTTTAAATTGATAAACATCATATAACATACATTCTTAATCGTGTGTTATCTTCTGTTTTGAATTGTTCATGTGATCTTGCTTATAGAATTGTAATTCTGCATTTCTTATTTAGGCATATAATTGTGGTAAAAGGCAGTGTGTAAGATCAAAAGAGGGTAAAAGCCTAAATTTTGAGTGAAACACGAGGGGAGTGACATTTGATTTTGAGGGAAAACATGTAAGGGAGTATTTGTGAGGATCTTATTTTAACCTTTCTTTCTCGCTGCAATTCATCATGTCTACTTCAGATCATGAAAAGAAGGAACTTACTATGAATGACGTAGTTTACATTATGCAAGCTATGCAAAAGCAATTTGAGAAGTTTGGCCGTGACATGAATAACATGAGAGATGATTTGGTTAATGTCTTATAAAGCCAACAAGCTGGTTCTTCTCATAGAAGAGTTGATAGAGGTAAGCGAGTCATGACCAATGAGGAAGAATTGGAAGGGGATACAATTGGTGATGGTGGTGAAACCATACTTGAACAAAGGAGGCTTGAAAGAAGGGATAGTAACATTAATTCCATCAAGATGAAGATTCCTACTTTCAAAGGAAGAAATGACGCTGAAACTTATTTAGAATGGGAACGGAAGTTGGAGCTCGTTTTTTAGTTCCATAATTACTCTAAAGAAAAGAAAGTCAAGTTGGTAGCGGTTGAATTTACAGATTATGCATTGGTTTGATGGGATCAACTCATTACATCTAGAAGAAGAAATAGGGAGAGAAACTTATTGATACTTGGGCAAATATGAAGGTTATCATGAGGAAGAGATTTGTTCCATCCTCCTATTATAGAGAACTTCATAAAAAATTGCAGCAGATGACTCAAGGTTCTATGTCTATGGAAGATTACCACGAAGACATGGAGATGGCTATGATTCGAGCAAACATAGAGAAGGATTGAGAAGCCACCATGGCATGGTTTCTTAGTGGCCTGAATAAAGACATTGCAAATGTTGTAGAGCTACCTCACTATGTGGAGCTAGAAGAGATGGTTAACATGGCAATGAAGGTGGAGAGGCAATTAAAGAACAAAGGGCAGCGAAGGCATATTTGGGTTCTAGCAACCAATGGAGTTCAAAGTGGTCTAAAAAGGAGGAGAAGAGTAAAGAAAAAGGCATGGATTCTAAGGAAAAGTGGTTGGATTCTAGTAAGCAAAAAGGTACCTCAACCTTTAACAAAGGTACTTCTGAAGCTCCTACTTCTTCTAATAAACAATGGAACATTAAATGCTTTAAATGTTTGGGTGTTGGACACATTGCTTCACAATGTCCAAATAAGAAAGTAATGTTTATTAGAGATAATGGTGAAATTGAATCTAAGTCTGACTCAGATGATGAAAGTAAGCCACCTTTAGAAGATTGTGATGACATTGATGATGTTGAATATGCTGTTTGTGGTGAGTCATTGGTCACTAGGCGTGCTCTTAACACTTAGGTTAAAGAGGAGAGTTTAGAGCAAAGGAAAAATTTGTTTCACACTAGATGTCTTATTAGTGGAAAAGTGTGTAATATGATTATTGATGGTGGGAGTTGTGCTAATATAGCTAGTACTATTTTGGTTGATAAATTGGGCTTAAAATGTGAAAAGCACCCCAAGCCATATAAATTGCAATTGTTAAATGAATGTGGAGAAGTAAGGGTAGCCAAGCAGGTTGTGGTTCCTTTCTCAATTGGAAAGTATGTTGATGAGGTGTTGTGTGATGTGGTACCTGTGCAAGTAGGTCCTGTATTGTTGGGACGGCCATGGCAATTTGATAGAAGAGCTATGCATGATGGGTATATGAATAGGAACACCTTTAACATGAATGGAAAAAAGATCACACTTGCTCCATTATCTCCATTTGAAGTGTACCAAGAGCAATTGAAAATGTTGAATGCTTCACAAGGGAATTCGGGTAGTGAGGTAAATAAAAGAAAGGAGGGAAAAGAGGCTGAGAGAGAGAAAAATAAAATTAATGGCCCAATGGTGAGTGAGTGCTCAAGTAAGGAAAAGAAAGAGGGAGGTACAAAAGAGAAAAGTATAGTGATGAGTGAAAAGAAAAGTGAAAAGAAATAGAGTTTATATGCAAAAGAGAGAGATTCGCATTCTGCATATCTAGGCAAGAGGGCATTGATAGTGATAAGATTTAGATTTCTGATGCTAACCTTAACCCAGATGTGCCTAGTTGTTTTGTTTCTTTATTGTAGGAATTTAATGATATTTTTCCAGAGGAGATACAAAAGGGGCTGCCTCCTTTAAGAGGCATTGAGCATCAAATTGATTTTGTTTCTAGTGCTACAATTCCTAATCATCCAACCTATAGGAGCAATCCTGAGGAGACAAAGGAGCTTTAAAGGAAAGTGGAAGAACTTTTAAAAAAGGAACATGTGAGGGAAAGCATGAGTCCATGTGCAGTGCCTGTATTGTTAGTACCTAAGAAGGATGGCTCGTGGAGAAGTGTGTTGATTGTCGTGCAATCAATAAAATCACTGTAAAGTATTTCCACCCTATACCTAGGTTAGATGACATGTTGGATGAGTTGTATGGTGCTTGTATATTTACTAAAATTGATTTGAAAAGTGGGTACCATCAAATTCGCATGAAACCAGGTGATGAGTGGAAAATGGCTTTTAAAACAAAATATGGTTTGTATGAATGGGGTTATGCCTTTTGGCTTAACAAATGCACCTAGTACATTTATGAGATTGATGAACCATGTTTTGTGTGCATTCCTTGGGAAATTTGTTGTTGTGTATTTTGATGATATTCTTATATACAACAAATCTTTAGATGAGCATATCTTACATGTTAAATGTGTTTTAGAGGTCCTTAGGGAAGAGCAATTGTATGCTAACATTAAGAAGTGCACTTTTTGCATTGATAAACTTATATTTCTTGGTTTTGTTGTGAATGCACATGGGATGGAGGTTGATGAGGAAAAGGTTAAGGCTATCCAAGAATGACCAACACCTAAGAATGTTTCTAATGAGAGAAGTTTTCATGGCTTAGCTAGTTTTATAGGCGATTTGTTAAAGATTTTTCATCTACTGCCGCTCCTTTGACTGAGGTAGTCAAAAAGGAAGTTGGGTTTAAGTGGGGTAAAGAACAAGAGCATGCATTTAACACATTAAAAGAGAAGTTAAGTTCTGCACCTATACTTTGTTTACTTGATTTTTCTAAGACCTTTGAGCTTGAATGTGATGCTTCTGCCATAGGTATTGGTGCCATTTTGATGCAGGATAAATGTCCCATTGCATACTTTAGTGAGAAGTTGAATGGAGCTCAATTGAATTATTCCACTTATGACAAGGAGTTGTATGCCTTAGTCCGAGCATTCCATATATGGCAGCATTACCTACTTCCAAAAGAATTTGTGATTCACACTGATCATGAATCCCTCAAGTACTTAAAGGGCCAAGGGAAGCTGAATAAAAGACATGCGAAGTGGGTGGAGTTCAATGAGACATTTCCATATGTGATACGGTACAAGCAAGACAAAGACAATATAGTGGCTAACGCATTATCTAGAAGGTATGCTTTGATTTCTACACTTAGTTCTAATTTGTTAGGAGTTGAGCAACTCAACGATATGTACACTAATGATTCTGATTTTGGCAATATCTTTAATGCATGTGAATAATGTGCTTTCCAAAAGTTTTATAGGCATGATGGATTCTTGTTTCGTGAAAATAAATTGTGTGTGCCCATTTGTTCATTGTGTGAGCTGCTTGTGCGTGAGTCACACAGTGGTGGTTTGATGAGTCATTTTGGTGTGCATAAAACTTTGGATATTTTATCTGAGGATTTTTATTAGCCTGGCATGCGTAGAGATGTAGAGAAGATTTGTTCAAGTTGTATTGCATGTAGGCAAGCTAAATCCAAGTTAATGCCACATGGCCTATATACCCCTTTACTCGTTCCTAAAGAGCCCTGGACTGATATATCTACGGATTTTGTGCTTGGGTTACCTAGGACTAGGAAAGGTAGAGATAGCATTTTTGTTGTTGTTGATAGATTTAGTAAAATGGCACATTTCATTGCATGTCATAAAACTGATGATGCAACAAATATTGCTGATTTGTTCTTTAGAGAAGTGGTTCGGTTACATGGAATTCCTAGAACCATTGTTTCTGATAGGGATGTGAAGTTCTTAAGTCACTTTTGAAAATTTTTGTGGGGTAAGTTAGGTACTAAAGTTTTATATTCTACAACTTGTTACGCACAAACTGATGGTCAAACTAAAGTGGTAAATAGAACTTTAGGAACATTATTACGTGCTCTTGTTGGTAAGAATTTGAAAACTTGGACAGATTGTTTGCCTTGCATTGAGTTTGCATATAATTGTTCTGTTCATTCTTATACAGGGTTTTCACCTTTTGAGATAGTGTATAGTTTTAATCCGTTAACTATTTTGGATTTGATGCCTTTACCTTTGAATGAGATTTCTAGCTTAGATGGAAAAAAAGAAGGCTAAAATGGTTAAAGCTATACATGAGAAGGCTCGAGAATAGATTGAGAAGAGAAATAGGTTAAATGCACAAAAGGTTAACAAAGGGTGAAAACAAGTGATATTCGAACCTGGTGATTGGGTTTGGGTAAATATGCGGAAGGAAAGGTTTCCTAATCAAAGGAAATCAAAATTAGATGCCAGAGGTGATGGACCATTTCAAGTACTTGAAAGGATAAATGACAATGCGTACGAGATTGATCTTCTAGGTGAGTACAATGTTTCTGCTACCTTTAATGTATCTGATCTTTCTCCTTTTGATATGGATGTAGATTCAAGGATGAATCCTTTTGAGGAGGGAGGGAATGATACGATCATAGAGTATGGGCTTCGAGTTAAGGACCCTTTCACCTTTCCAACTGGACCAATAACTAGATCCAAGGCAAAAAAGCTGAAAGAGACATTAAAAGGCTACATGCAACATTTTGTAGATAAAGAGCTAAAGCTACATGAAGATGGGAATTATGGGCCAAGACTTCTTTATCTTATGGAAGCCTCGAATAGTTAATGTCAGGCTTTTGTAAAGGCCTTATTAAAATAACATGGCCTTATTGTTTTGGTCTGATTTTGTCATGCATGTTATTGGGCCCAAATTGACCTGTTCATTTGAGTCTAAAATGACTTCATTTAGTGTGTTTTAGTTGAACCCATGTGTTTGGACCTTAGGGCAACCTATTTAGATACTTTTCATTAGGGTTAGGTTTGTTTGAGGCATATAAATAGCCTTCTTAAGGTGTAAAACGGGAGAAGATATATTTTATCACAAACTTGTGGCTGCTTATTTTTCTTTGAGTGAGGAGTTTGACTTCTTCACTTATTGCATCAAGAATTGATTACTTATCAAGATTTTGTGGTGTATTCTTTCTTATTGTTTCTGCCCTATAATTCACGTTCTCAATCCTTATTGTTTGGGGGTTTGGTAGGGAAGGGTTTGTCTTTGGTTAGTGTTCTTGCTTGAATTGCTTGCTGGAATTTCAGATTGCATGCTAATCTTAGGGTTTTCGCATCAGATCCCAGTTTACCTTTACCCCACTCCTGTCTGTTATTATACAACATTAATCATACTCAATCGCCATAGAAGTTGATAAACATAGGATGTGATATAGTATGAACATATAGTATGATATATGATAGTATATGGTAGATTACCTATTCATAGTACTCTAATTGGCTATTAGTATGACAAATGACATATGCCACTTATGTCTAATGCTAAATTAGTTAGTGAATGAGGATAATCCATAAAATCATTATAGATTACATTAAATACATTGTAGGGACAAGGTTAAATGGGTTAGTGATATATAATGCTATACATGATGATATGATACACCTGTGGTTAGCGTCTTCCTTAATCACATGGTACATTAGTATAGGAGTGAGACATATATGGTGAAATCAAATTCATCGTGACCATATACAAGGAGTGAGATAGAATGCCCATTGTTATTACATAGGATGATAGAATCAGCAAGTCATATAGCATAGTTTTATCCCTCATCAAAATTAGTATGGGGTTCATAGACATTATACTACTAGTTTCCCACCACATATATCTATTTGCCCCCAGTCCATACAACCCCCACATGGATATAATGTATCGTGGCTACACTACATTAATAACTTGCATACAATTCTATGGCCAAGGCTATTGCAACGACATCTAATATAACATCATTGATCCCAGCTTACCTCCACCGCACTCCAGTTTGATGTTATACAGTAATAATCATACCCAATCGCCATAAAAGTTTATAAACATAGGATATGATGTAGTGCCAAATAGCACGAACATATAGTATGATATATGATAGTATATGATGGACTACTGATCCATAATACTCTAATTGGCTATTAGTATGATAAGCAACATATGCAAGTTATCTCAGATGGTAAACTAGTCTATGAATAAGGATAATCCATATAATTATTATAGATTGCACTAAATACATTGTGGGGACAAGACTACATGGGGTAGTCATATATTATGCTATACATGAGCATATGATACATCCGTGGTTAGTGTTTTCCTTAATTATAAGTTACATTAGTATAGAAGTGAGACATATATAGTGATATCAAATTCATTGCAAGCATATATATGGAGTGAGATAGAACGCCTATTGGTATGACAAAGGGTGATAGAATCTGCAGGTGGTGGTATAATATAGTTCTTTCCTTAATCAAAATTAGTATGGGGTTCATGAAAGTATAGTACTAGTTTCCCACCAAATATATCTTATCTATTCAGCCCCAGTCCATATTACCCCCACGTGGATGTAATATATCATGGCTACACTACAGTTAACAACATGCCATATCATTCTATGGCCAAGGCTATTGCGATGACATCTAATATAGGACCATCGATCCAAATTTACCTCTATCCTACTCCAATCTGTTAGTATACGACATTAATCAAACTCAATCGCCATAGAAGTTTATAAACTTAGGATGTGATATAGTATGAACATGTAGTATGATAGATGATAGTATATGGTAGATTACCTATTCATAATACTCTAATTGGCTATTAGTATGACTTATGTCTGGTGGTAAATAAGTCAAGGAATGAGGATAATCGATATAATCATTATAGAGTACATTAAATACATTGTGGGGACAAGGGTACATGTGGTAGTGATATATTATGCTATGCATGTTGATATGATTTTCCTGTGGTTAGTTTCTTCCGTAATCACATGGTACATTAGTATAGGAGTGAGACATATATGGTGATATCAAATTCATTGCGACCATATACATGGAGTGAGATAGATTGCCCATTGCTATTACATAAGATGACAGAATCAGGAAGTCGTATACTATAGTTCTTTCCCTAGCCAAAAGTAGTATGGGGTTCATGGACGTTATACTACTAGTCCCCTACCACATATATCTATTCGCGCTTAGTCCATATAACCCCCATGTGGATATAATGTATCATGGCTACACTACAGTTAACAACTTGCCATACAATTCTATGGCCAAGGCTATTGCAATGACATCTAATAAAGCATCACCGGTCCCATTTTACCTCTGCCACACTCCGGTTTGATATTATACGGTATTAGTCATACTCAATCGCCATAGAAGTTTATAAACATAGGATATGATGTAATGCCGAATAGTACGAACATATAGTATGATATATGATAGTATATGGTGGACTACCTATTCATAATACTCTAATTGACCATTAGGATGATAAATGACATATGCCAGTTATGTGTGATGGTAAACTGGTCTGTGAATAACGATAATCCATATAATTGTTATTGATTGCACTAAATACAATTTAGGGACAAGACAACATGGGGTAGTCATATATTACACTATAAATGAGCATATGATACATCCGTCGTTAGTGTTTTGCTCAATTATATGCTACATTAGTACAAAAGTGAGACATATATAGTGATATCAAATTCATTGCAACTATATATATGGAGTGAGATAGAATGTCCATTGGTATGACATAGCGTGACAGAACCTACAGGTTCTAGTATAATATAGTTTTTCCCTAATCAAAATTAGTATGGGGTTCATGGAAAATATAATACTAGTTTCCCCCCAAATATGTCTTATCTATTTAGCCCTAGTTCATATTACCCCCACATCGCTATAATATATCATGGCTACACTACAGTTAACAACATGCCATATCATTCTATTGTCAAGGCTATTACAATCACATCTAATATAGGACCATTGATCCTAGTTCACCTCTACCCCACTCCTGTCTGTTACTATACGAAATTAATCATACTCAATCGCCATAGAAGTTTATAAACATAAGATGTGATATGGTATGAACATATAGTATGATATATGATAGTATATGGTAGATTACCTATTCATAGTACTCTAATTGGCTATGACTATGACAAATGACATATGCCACTTATGTCTAATGGTAAATTAGTCAGTGAATGAGGATAATCCATATAATCGTTATAGATTACATTAAATAGATTGTGGGGACAAGGGTACATGGGGTAGTGATTATCATGCTATACATGATGATATGATATACCTTTGGTTAGTGTCTTCCTTAATCACATGGTACATTAGTATAGGAGTGAGACATATATGGTGATATCAAATTCATTGCGACCATATACACGGAGTTAGATAGAATGCCCATTGCTATTACATAGGGTGGCAGAATCAGTAAGTCATATACCATAGTTCTTTCCCTAACCAAAATTAGTATGGGGTTCATGGACATTATACTACTAGTTTCCCACCACATATATCTATTCTCCCCAAGTCCATATAACCCGCACGTGGATATAACGTATCATGGTTACACTATAGTTAACAACTTGCCATACATTTCTCTGGCCAAGGCTATTACAATGACATCTAATATAGTATCATTGATTCAAGCTTACCTTTACCCAACTCCTGCTTGATATTATACTATATTAGTCATACTCAATCGCCATAGAAGTTTATGAACATAGGATATGATGTAGTACCGAATAGTACAAACATATAGTATGATATATGATAGTATATGGTGGACTACCTATTCATATTACTCTAATTGGCTATTAGTATGATAACTGACATATGCTAGTTATGTCTGATGATTAACTAGTCTATGAATAAGGATAATCCATATAATTGTTATAGATTGCACTAAATTCATTGTGGGGACAAGACTACGTGTGGTAGTCATATATTATGCAATACATAAGCATATGATACGTCTCTGTTTAGTGTTTTCCTCAATTATATGCTACATTAGAACAGAAGTGAGACATATATAGTGATATCAAATTCATTGCAACCATATATATGGAGTGAGATAGAACGCCTATTGGTATGACATAGGGTGACAGAATCTGCAGGTGGTGGTATAATATAATTCTTTCCCTAATCAAAATTAGTATTAGTTGCATGGAAAATATAGTACTAGTTTCCCACCACATATATCTTATCTATTCAGCCCTAGTCCATATTACCCCCACATGGCTATAATATATAATGGCTACACTACAGTTAACAACATGCCATATCATTCTATGACGAAGGCTATTGCAACCATATCTAATATAAGACCACAGATCCAAGTTTACCTCTACCCCACTCCTGTCTATTACTATACGACATTAATCATACTCAATCGCCATAGAAGTTGTAACACCCGCCGCCTAATCCCGAAGAACCAGAGACGGATGCCACAATCGGTGCCGGAGCACCGTCTTATGTCACTTATTAAAGCTAGATCACAAATTAAGAGTGGTTAAATTTCCATAAGGAGGCAAGTAATTTACATTTTGTTTTGTGTTTTGTTTTTTTTTTTTTTTTTTTTTTTTTGTTATATATAGAAATAATGTTAAAGAAATTCCTACGAAAATTTCACAAGAGTTCCACTAAAAATTTACTTGTCACACAAAGAAAATATACACACTCCCAATTTTCTCCAAACCCCCAAAACTCCAATTCAACACAACATACCACAAGCACTTCTAAATATCCATCAACATACGCTTAATATTCGAAACACATTCTTTTCAAAGAATCTATAATCAGCATACACCAAAAATATCATAAGATGTTATTTCCTTAAATAATTATAACTCTTAATACATTATAAACTTTTTACATCCAGCCTTCACAACACAATATTTATATACATGCCAAAAATCACCGTTTACAAAATATCCTACCCCT
>CANUEP010001033.1:0-95440 GCA_947857235.1 Jatropha podagrica
ATATAAATTTTCATTCAAATTTTCGGTGTATAATAATTATAAATTTATACAACTTATTGTCATTAAAAAATTAAAGCCATAAAATTGCTTCCTTTTTCCATTACGCACTGGCAAATGTGACCCCCCCCCCCCCCCCCCCTATATTCCCCTTCTTTTCCCCCGCCCCACAAATCAATCAGAAAAGCTTCAGGATCACCTGAAATTCTAGACATGCCCAACTGTTCCACAAACATTTAACTGTAGTTGAAAATTGCAGATAAAACAGTGCGAAAACCAGAGGCAAGAAGTGGAATGGTCAATAACTCACAATCCGTGGAAATGCTGTCCTTAGAGCTGTAAGTCTCCGTTCACTGCCGTATATCTCACCAGCTGCAATATATATCTGGGTTTCCTTGTTAAAACCCAATGCTTGCAAAACTAGTGCCGTCTCCTCAGGTGTCAAAGGACACAAACCTTGTGACCTCCTCTCTTTAGAAATTATCTCTTTCTCCCGCCACCAAGGGTATGCATATCTGAATGAGAAGTACAGGAAAACGTATGTAATACATCTAGTGTTGTTAGAATTGTACGATTCATATCGAATCTAATGGAAAACGATACAAATCTTAGTGTAGAATCAGAAAGAATCCTGAATCGGTGATGAATCGGCCGAATCGGCGGCAAATCGTACGAATCACAATGAATCGATCGATTCACATGACTCGGAAATCAATTGGAAAAAAGTAAAATAAAAGAAAAAACTGCTCCATGCATTGTCTAATCTATGTTTTCTAACTGAGAAACAAGCAAAAAACAGAAGAGAGAACATATGTGAAGAGAGGAGGAGAAAAAGAAAGAAAAGAGAGCCATAAAAGAGATTTTGAACAGATATTACTAGAGGAGAAATGATTAATTTTTCCATATATGCATAATAGAGTATTTGTAGTGCACTTTAATCACTCTCATGTCACAAGAAACAAAATATTTACAATTAAAGTCCAAACTAATTCACATAATTACTATTATATTCTCTGCAAGTACAATCAGGTATTGACATATTATATGTTATTCAATTCAATTTTATTTTATGATTTGCATTTGGATTTTTAATATTTTTTGAATAAAATTAATAATTTTTAATTGAACAATCAAATCTCACGATATGATTCGATCCTCGATTCAAAAAATGGGGATTTCGATTCTCGATTTAACAACTATGAATACATCCTTGTTTAAATATGGCAGATTGGACTCGCTTTGACCTTAAGTACAGAGAAGACTGAAAGAACAGACAATTGACAAACGTTGATAAAAAATTTTCTCTACTTAGTTGTTCTAATACGGTCATTCTTACCAATCTCGATTAATTTTCTTTATCAAATTTTTCCTACAAGCTATTGAATCAAGGGAACTTCTACAGGCTCACTGCTGTATACACACAATAAGATGGACAAAGATTATCTGCCAGATCTTAAACTAGATATCCTAACCAAATATGTCAACTTTTCAACATAACAAACCTTAAATGCTTGAGCTCCTCAGCTTCTTCATTTGTGCAGCCTTCAGTGCATCCTGAGAATGCCAACATGTCCATCTCGTACCTCAGATGCAAAGCCACAAAAGACCCTTTTTCTTGAAGAATGCGGACCAATTTGTGACCCAAACTTTCGATCTGCGGAGTGAATTTCAGTGCCTGAAAATTTACACGACACCTGAGTTTCTGAAGATCAAGCGGGATCCCATTGTTTGCCAAGCGTGTGTCGGTTTTGTTAAAGTGCAACACCTTTGACTTGCTGAAAAGCGGCAAAACCTGCATCACAGGATCACAGACATTTAATCATAACTTTTACTGAAGCAAGCAAGAGGTGAAATTAAGCTCGCATTCACCCAAAGGGTTTTCCCCCTTTTTGGTCCACTTCAAATCCTGACAAAATCTGGTTGAACAGGTTTCAGTTCAGCAAACCAAGTTCATTACTTTCATAAAAATGAGAACTCACCATTGATTTCTAATTATTATAGTAACTATCCTCCTCTGATTTCTGCACCATGTTTTTCCTCTGTTATGACTTATTTAACAGCTAAATCTCCCAACTGGTTAAATCAATGGTTCCATTCCTTCAGAAAATTCAAAGTTCACAAAATTGCTGACAAACACTAGTAAAGATGGACCATAGCAACTTTTTTGCTAATAGCAAAGATGACTGGTTGTGCCCTTTGGCCCTGCAATGTTTTTGCTTAGCCCCCTTGACACTATAATGCCCATATGATTTTATGCAGTGATGTGAAAGAAGCATTAAAAGTTTTCATGCTTTATGTACCCAGATAAGTTATTCATTGGAAGGAAAATATGGCCAGAGCCATGTTAAAAGAACTTACCCATTGGCAAATTTATTGCAACGGCAACCTATTGGAACAACAATTGAAGTATTAGATTATGCAAAAAGGAAAGAGATTCCATTTTGTCTTCTTTTTTCCCAAACTGGGAAAGACAACTGTTGGTGGTACTACAAAGAGCTATGGGTGGCCTTGGCTGGCATCAAAATTTTGGCAATTTAAAAAAAAAAAAAAAAAAAGTTGCACAAACATTTTGTCTAGTTTATTAAAACTACAATGATGTCCTAATCGATTACCAAAGTCTAAAGATTCTAATTCCACACTGGAAACAAAAGTTTCCTTTTATCATCCTGTTAAACCTTGTAGAAGTTCTTGTCAGCAAAATCAAAACCTTGTTTTTGAGATAGTTTTCCCTTCCACAAAACCAGAGGTAATATCATTACATTCAAATGTAGAACTGTTAGGCATATCCACTAATTAAACTCCATATTACAATCCACACAATTTTTACAGTGTTCTAGATAGTTGGTAGTACATTGAATTAGCATTTAGCAGGAAGTATTCGCACCTGTTCTAGGTAGTATTTTTCATTTGACCAACTAACTGGTGGCATCTCAAATACTTTGTATCCATGTTTCCTGTTAAATCTTTTTGGCAGCCTTCTGACAATTCGAATTTCATCTCTTAGTGAGTTGATGAAATGTTTCACATCAAAGATGTCTTCAAAGTTACTGCAGAAAGAACTTCAAGAGTTAAAAAAACTACAGAAGCCACCAAAGGTAAAAGGTATAGCTTGGTAAGAACAACAAATATACCTAGGGTCAGCCCAAAAAGACGTCTTGTCAAGTTCAGGAACAACCAAGGTGAGATTCAAAAACCGGGCGACAGCCACCATGTCACATATCTGATTTGCCAACTAGCTGAGTTAATAAGGTGAGAAATGATTAAAGAAACAACAAAGGGAAGAAGTACAAACCGCAGCACGCATTTGATTTAATCCGCCATTGCAGGACACCAAAAGATAACCATTACTTGTGTAGTTTCCTGCAGAATTACCACTTTTAATATCTTATCTACATAAGCAGAAAGACACAATCTAATAATATCGTTGGAGATAGACTATAATATGTACATCAAAGGAACAATTTCATAAGGTTCAATGCACGGGAAATCTTTTCTTACCAGTATTTAAGATGAAATAGTTTCAAACTTGTTCCAGCAAATCAAGGATTGCTCATTAACAACGAATATTTTCAATTCTTAGAAGATATTTATGTCAACTCAAAAATCCATAGATTTTTAATTATTGAACAGCAAAAATCTATGCATTGAATCAACATTGTACAGAATGCTCAAGAATGATAAAAGATAAATTTTCATGTCACTTGTAATTCAGAGCCAGTTCTAAGATGCAAAACATGCATTTGTGGCGTCCATATAGTGCACAAAATCACTGTTCAAATAGTAGAACTCAGCACTCTCAAGTAATAATAATTAAAAAAAGCAACAGTTTAGCTAAACCACATGGAGGAGCTGACAAAAAATTCCATAAGTTAATCCAACTACGCCCATATTTTATGAACGAAGATTACGATCTCTCAATAACAATTCCAAAATTTAAATATACCAAGCTACGTCATAAACAAGCATTTGAAGTGGCTTTTATATTTATATCAAAAAATCCAAAAGTAATTAAGAAAAAAACTCACTCGCGGGAGGAAGTGGCGGAGGAGGCGGTGGAGCATAAACTTGAACACGAAAAGGAAACGGCGTGATCCGTGTGATTTTATGGGTTATATCGGTAATAAAACGCGGTTGCCATAATTCCCCGATGGCGACAAGCTGAACCAAGCCAGTCCATAACAAAATACTAGAGCAAACTCTTATAAACCAGACCTGCAACCGAGTTCTAGCGATCACTGGAGGAGTCCCCGACCCTACCTTCTCGCACCTCACTTGTACACTCTCAGATCTAAACTCCATTTGTCTCCCCCACTCTTCATCATAACCGATTCATCCAAAAAAATCTCCGCATCGGTATATGGATCAAAAACTCAAAGAAAACATCAGCATTGTAGAAATTTACAGTTTAACAATCTTCTGAGAATCCTAATAAAAATGTTTTGTCCTTTTAATTCACTTACAGAGAGAGAGAGAGAACAATTCAAGGAGGAAAAAGAGGAGAAAAAAGGAGTACTAATCTCACCAAACAAACACAGAGGCTAATGTGTTTGTTTTTTGGTTTTCTTCGTTCATTCCTTTCCGGCAAAAAATTTTCCTTTTCTCCAATCACTTTCTTTCGCTAATCTAATCAAACTGTCAATGCGATTTTTTAAAAGTGAATAAATTTTATAGTTATTGGGGATATATTAGAAAATATGAAAGCGAGTTGTTATTTTGGCTGATTTACCTGGACAGTTGGACGGCAATTTCTATTTTCTAAAAGATCCAACGGCTAAGATTGTTCCTATGATTTTTTTTCTATAAGTTTATCCATAATTGAATTACTATTTTCCAACACTTCTACTATTAATAGAATTATATAATAATAATAATAATAAAGAAAAATATTTGGGGGACAACTCATGCCGAGTACAATACAAGTGAAAAAATTTTAATGTTCTTAAATAATTTTTTAATAATTTAAATATTGCACAGTGTAACTGTAAATATCTAGAAATTGTGCCGTGACACAACTGGTGACATTTAGCAAAATTCTTTTATATTATATATAAAATTGAGAATAGAGAAAATCATGAAATTTTTAATAGTGCATTTAATAAAATTTAAGATATTATAAAAAAATTTTAATTATAGTCAATTAAAAAATTACATTTCATTAATATATTTTATTATTTTTAAAAAATTATATTTTATTATTAATATATTTATAAAATTATTTGAAGTCAATAATTTATTTTCAATAACGTGAAGAGTGAGAGGTCTCAAGTTTGAATTCTCTCGATCACAAATATTTTCACCAATTTAGTGAATAGAGAGTTATTTCTTATTGGTAGCTCACAGTATTATTTTGGTCCGTTACGTTTCTTAATGAATTAAAAAATATATTTTTTAAAATAAATAAATACATGATAATTAAACAATTAAAAATTAAAAATTTATTTTTACTACATTTATTTTTTGATAAGTATATATGTAATGATACATTTAAAAATAGTTTTTATATTTTATTTTTAAAATATTTAATTCTTTTAGGATATTGATAAAAAAGAAATATGTTATTTTGTTAGTATTTTTATATTTATATGATTTGATTGAATGCATTTTTTTTAAAAATAAATTTTCAAATAGAATGTATTCTTTAAAAAAATTTAAATAGAATTTAAATAATTAAATCTCAGATGATATACAGTTAAACATTTTAATTTAAAAAATATATTCAATATTTTATTATTATATTTATATATCTATATACATTGAAATATTTTTTATTATGTAATTTTTGAAATAGTTTTATTTTAATAATATTTTTTTATTTTTTTTTCATTATTGAATAATTTATAAATACTATCATTTTAATTTAGGAATAGATTTATATCTCTTTGTGATAAGTATATGGTCTATTGATAATTAAATATTATTTTTAATTTTCTTAATATTTTTTTTCTTATATCTTGAATCTGTTTTATTTAAAAGAAAATAGTATTTAAAAAATTGAAGAAAAATATTATATAGTTATGTTTTGATCAGTTTTTTGAATTTTAAGAATTTTTGTACATATACATATATTTCACTAAGTAAATAATAATACTATCATAGGCAAAGTGACTTATATTATTAATTTAAATCATCCTCCCAATTTTTTTCTTTTACGTAACAGTTTTATATAAATCTTAATTTGGAGTTAATGGCAGTGATTAGAAGTTGAGTAATGACTTGATTTTCTATTTGGACATCTATCATAATTTTAAAAATCTGTATTTATAAATTATAGACTAAAAAATTAGGTCTATGGATTAGATTGAACTTTATTTTAAGATAATTTGATTATATAAAAGCAAAATTAAGTACATAAGAGGTATTAACTACTTGAATTTATTTTAGTCTAAATAAAATTTATATTTTAATATTATATAGAAAAAAAATGAATACATAATGAGTATAGTCAACATGCAATGCACGTCATACGAAAAAACTAATAATAATAATACAAAATTTCAATTGATTTATAAAAATAAATTTCAATGAAGAGATAGATAAGGATTAAAATAAATTTCATGAATTTTACATTTATAACAATTTTAAATTAACTAAATGATATTAGTAATTATTTTTTCAAACATTATTTCACTCATCTCAACAAAAAGAGAAACAATAATTTACATCATTGCAATAATTTTTTTTTTTTAGAAGAATGATTGAATTTTTATTTTTTCTAAAAGGAAGAGAAGATTGTTTAAGCATTATTGAAATGAGAAATAGGTAAAGCTTCTATATTATAAGAAAGGTCATACCATATATGAGAGCTAGCATGAGAATGAAATACCCAACCATGCATATTATATGTTTTTAGCAATTAGGATTTAGACACGTTTGGTTTAGTTGATTCGTAAAATTAATAATTATTTATATTTAGTAATTAAGTTAGATATGTCTCGTAAGAATTTTAGTTGACTAACATCGGATAAAAGTTCCAATCAACATTTATATTTTTGAAAAATTTTCAATTAGGTCCTAGCTATTCTATATTTATATTATATTTAAACTATATTACTTTTACAAAAATAATTACTGCTGAAACTATTTTTTAATCAATTTTTATGCAATTATTTTAATTATAATTATTAAATTATTAAATATTATTATAAAAAATTTAACTAATAATTTTTATTTATATAATATATTATATATTCCATTATAGAAATAATTATATTTTTAACAGTCACCTTCTATTGCATTATAGAATTATTTTCTTCATGGCAATGTGAATGTATGATTTAATTTCAAAACCTAATTTAAGGAATCACCACTTTGATATTGTTGTAATTAGAGAGTTGGTTTGAAAAATAAAATAAAATAGCATTTGATAAAAGAAAAAAATAAATAAATTTAGGTTTGGTTTTCTTGTTTTTGAATGCCACATTTAACCTTAAGAATTCCAAGGTATGAATCTCAAATGTCTCCATCACCCATTGAATGGCTTCAAAGCCTTCGCGTTTCTCACAGACAAAAAGCTCCTATTGGACCCACTTTCATTCAGGAGTCCCAATCCCTAGTTTTTAAAAATAGCACCTTCTACTTAATTAATATTTCTTTCTTTTCGAATAAGTTTAATGCTATTGAGAAATTTTCTAAAAATAATACTTTTAGAATACATCAATTGAGAAGAGAAATTAATCAATTTACATATAAATTAACTTGAATATACTCCTATATGTATATTTTTTTTTAAATTAAAAAATAGAAAGTTTTGAAAAAATGTGGATAAAAATAAAAATAAAATAATTAATAAAAATAAATAGCGAATAAAATTAATGAGTGTAAATATATGAAACGCATATAAAAAAATTACTTACTATTAAAATTGAATGGAAGAGCAGTTATCAATCAATCTATCTTGACCATATCTACCGGTGTTAATATTATGTAACATCAAAATCCAAACCGGAGAGAGAAAAAAAAAAAGGAACCGAAACTAAAATAATATATTCGAACCAAAAGAAGAACATAATAAAGCTACATTAGTAATAATAATTTATTTAATTGAAAATTGATATATATACCAAATATATATAAATTATGAAAAATTATACTCCGTGCTATCCAACATTATTTTTAATATTTAAAATATTGTAAAAACTAAGATACGAATAAAAATTTTGATAGTTGAATTTTTCTTTTTAAATTTTGCCAATGACTTATTACTCAGTGCCATTTAATTTTGGACTTGGACCATATGACAAGCCCAAGAAAATACTGGACAAGGCTGGACCTTTAATGTTCGAAGGAAGCGGGTAAATGTAATAGCTTAAAAGTCAAATTCGAACAACCTTTTACTTTCACCTCTACAAGTACAATTACAATTGACGATGGTAGATCAGAGCTAGATACTGTATTTTAAGTCTTCAAAATTTCACGTGTCGGATCCAATCAAATTCCACCACCTGGTCACAACCCACCTCATCTTACCTTGCGAACTCCGCGATTCACTTTCGCTGTAATCAAATCAAAACTCCTGAACTCCGTTTCTGTGTCTTTGCTTTCACAAAGATCGACTTGATAATGGCCATATTACAAGCTTGTGTTGTTGTAGTAATAACGTTTTTGGGGTTATCGGCTTATTCAGAATCTCTTCGGTTTGAGCTTCAATCGGCGCAGACCAAATGCATAGCAGAGGATATCAAAAGCAATTCGATGTCTGTTGGCAAGTATAACATCGTTAACCCTAATGATGGCCATCCTTTGCCTGAGTCGCACAAGCTTACTGTTAGGGTGGGTAACCAATGGAAGCTGAAGAAATTGAAGCGACCCATTTTTTAAATTTTAGAAAGGATTGATTTTTGTTGATTTTTCTTCTTATTTGGGTGTGTAGGTTACGTCGAGTTATGGGAATAGTTATCACTACGCAGACCATGTTGAATCGGGGCAGTTTGCATTTACGGCGGCGGAGGCTGGAGATTACATGGCATGTTTCTTTGCGGCGGATCATAAGCCGGAAGTTACGTTGACTGTAGATTTTGATTGGAAAACTGGCGTGGCTGCTAAGGATTGGAGCAATGTTGCCAAGAAAGGTTCTATCGATGTAAGTCTTCGTATTCTTTTTTCATCTTCTGGGATGTATCTGTTTCTGTTATTTTTCTTAATTTATTTTTATTTTTTATTTTTTTGTTTGGATAAAATTATGGTCAACTTTATAAGTGTCAACGGTTGGATCATAAACAGAAGCATATAGAGTGAAATTCTCCTTTCATAATTTTTTTTTTGGTTAAATAGTGATAACGAAGTTGAATTTGGAATTAAACTTTAGTTGGGTTGGGCATTGAAAACATTTAATTGATAAAGTGGAAATTTTGATATCTAGAAACTTCAGGCACTCTATCATGATGAGATGAAGCTATTGGTTTCTTCTTGGTCAGAAGGTGTTTGCCTTCACTTTGTTATTGTCAATAAGAATAACTTAGGCCAATCTTATAATTTGCATTATAGGCTTCTTTGCTTTCTTATATTTGTTAGTCAGTAATCTCGAAGTATATGACCATTGGCCTGCTATTGCTTTGTATCTGTTAATAATGAGTGGCACTCGACAAAACAAGTAAGGTAATTATCGAATATGTAGCAATCCATATCCCAACTAGAGTTGAGGATGAGAGATTGCAGAGAAATTGGATAACTTTATGGAATGAGAACACTAGAGAAGCAATTTGCTATGGACAACTCAAATATATCCTGATATGTATTGCTAAGAAAATTCAAGTTAAATTCTCATGTGAAAATGATAGGGTAATTAGTACTGGGCAACAAAAGAACTTAAAAAAACATGGCATTACTTACTACAAGATGCTATATGGAAAATGGAATGGAAGAGGGATTCAGTTGTTACGGTCAGGTAAAGCAGAGCTAACCTCTAGATAGTGTTTGTTGTTAGACGATGCATTGAGGTGTGAATGAGAGGATGACCATTTAATCTGTCAGAAAGATGGCCAATAAAGACATTAAGATGTTTTTCAAGCCTCAGAAAGAAGCTAGATATTAGGTTATCAATTAAGTGATGTATAATATGTTCTTTGGAAAAAAGGGGAAAGATCTAGGCAGAGGGTAAAAGGCAAACCCCTCGTAATGCATTACATCGTTGTATTGATGTTTCAGTCTGTTTATTACATTGAACTATGCTATACATTTGTTTTTCATACATGCTGGAAAGACTAAGGTTTGACCTATTAATTTGTTCTCGTTTGATCAGACCACCCCTTAAGACTTAGATTATATATAGCTTTTGGAGATTGTAAGCTGACAAAATGGATCTAAAATGGTATGTGTTTGGCAACAGAAAGAGGTGAGGTTTTATCTGAGATGAGAAATGTACAAGGGGCCTGATTTGGTTGCTACTCAAGTGGCACCTTCATGGAAATCATAGTAGAATGAGATCTTAGTGGTACTGCCAACTGCCTTACTGTAATAGGGGGTTTGACTTTTGATTAATGTAACCCACAAAACTGGCCATGGATTGTTTCTCCAATATGGAGTGATGACAAGTTAGCATTCGCTAGAGCATCAACACTTTTTATTGCTTCTTTAGGTTTCAATTATTCGTTTCCTCATATTGTTGCAACTCTGATTTGGGCAGTTATAAACAGAATATATTGCTTATTTGTTTATATTTTCAAATTACATGAGCAAAACATGAAGAGATTCTTATGCAATAGTTTTTTTTTTTTTTCTTTTTTAAAAAATGCCAGGTAATGGAATTAGAGCTGAAGAAGCTGTATGATACTGTTACTTCCATTCAGGAGGAGATGTATTATCTTCGTGAAAGGTAAAGAGCATGAAAGCTGATAAATGAAATTTCTTTGAAGTTCATGCTTTGAACATCAAACTCAATTTTAGAATGTTTGGTATTGGTGCAGAGAAGAAGCAATGCAGGAGCTGAACCGAGCTACTAACTCAAGAATGGGTTGGTTCAGTTTACTCTCTCTTCTTATTTGTTTATCAGTGGCAGGATTGCAAGTATGGCACTTGAAGACTTTTTTCGAGAAAAAGAAGCTCATTTAATTATTATTTGAACAGACGAATACAATTTTCTCTCTCTTTTTTTTTTTTTTTTTTCTCTCTGATTGTAAAATGCTCTACAAATTAAATACTTTCTGAAGAATATTTTAGATTAATTTGGGATTTTTGTAACTTCTCATGCAGTTTATATTCTGATAGTCTATGTTTCCTAGATGCCTGGGCAACAAAAAGTTCAGAGAGCAGTTTATATTCTGAATTCTGATAGTCTATGTCTCAATGATACCTCCGAATGAGTACGAATTGAATTTGCCAAATTTTATGAAGCCTAGCATGTACAAGTACCAGAAAAAACACCTAAGAACTTCAAATCCACAACAAATTACAATTGGAAAACAAAGTAAAAATACAGGGTTCAGTTAACATGCGTGTTTATGTATATTAATTGAATCGATATTACTTGACAAGTTGGCTTCATACCGATATGGGAAGATTCGCGACTGCCAGCTCTGACCATTAAAAAAATCTGGTGCATTTAGTGATAAACCAGCAACGGCAGTGTCTCACAATCTTTTGCAGTCAAATCTATTCACAACACCATCTGCACACTTGTGTGCACAAGAAATGACTAGCACGAGTGTCGTGTAGATCCATATATGTTTGACCATTTTATTGCTCCAGTGTTATGCAGTGAATATGTTCCAATGATGATCTCCACCTAAATTTTCCTTTATCTTTTCAAGCCTCTTGAGAATTTCCAGGAAAGAAGGTCTTTTATTCATATCAGCAGACCAACACTGATCTGTTAATCTATAAACATTCAAAAGAAGATATTAGTAAACAAATAACTTGAGAATAGTTTCAAGACTGACTTCTTTAATTTATTTATTGCATTTGGGGGAAGAGATGTGGGGTGGAAAGTGTCTTGAGAAGACAGTTCCACCTTAAATAAATAAGTTGACTTTCAAAAAGAAATATTAAGATGATAAATAGATTCGGATTAAAGATAATACGTTTTACTTTGATTGGCAAATATCAGCAGCATTTGTGAATGGTACTTTGTAGTATTCAATTTAAACAGAAATGCTGAACTCAACCAATGCAGTTCAGTAAATTTGGTAGGGCTTTTCAAGTTCAGTTTAGTTATGGATTTTAAGGTTTTTACATTTCAATACATAGAACCAAATAAAAACAATTTCCATGAAGATACTGATAACAAAAATGTCATTTTGTTATAGCCAGCATTGTTTTTTCCTTCCAGTAAATTGCTTACTGGAAGACCTTCCTAGACAAGAAGAAAGGGGGGAAAATATGATGTACTGGAAATGTTCAGACTTAAACTTACTCTCTCAGTTCACTGGTAAATCCTTTGGCACGAAAAGGTGGCCTGTGCCCCTCTGCCACATACTTTGCTGCTTCATAAGGTTCATAATTTGCAAGTGGTGGTTCCCCTTCCAGCATCTGCATTGAGCAAGAAAATGCATCAAAACTCATTTTGAATACTCTGTGTTGTTATCTTGTATTGCGGAAACAAAAAATTACCTCATACAGTATCATTGCAAAAGAGAAAACATCAACTTTCTTATCATATTTCCGGTGCCTGAACACTTCTGGAGCCATATACCGATCTATCGGTTTGTTAAGAAAAAAAAAAGGAAAAATTAAGAACAAGAACAAAATTCATGTAAAACAATTTCACAAGCAACACTCACAGCTTCCCGTCTCGCCAGTCATTTTGTAGACGTCATGAGAATTCTGAACCTTGATGAGCTTGCTCAATCCAAAATCTCCAACTTTTAAATGGTCAGCATTGGAGTTAACTAAAAGAACATTCCTAAGATTTAGAGTACACATTAATTAGGTAAAAACAGACAAGATGATTAAATTGACATGTCAATATTCTGAACACTGGGAGGAAGGATGCTACAAAATGCTAAAGCTGTTCTCCAAGAATATTGCAAATTTTGGTGCAAAATGAAATGCACCACTTAAAGCCTTTACAGAATGGCTTTGCTAGGAGCTACTTAAAAGGCATGATTATTTCTCAGCAGAATTTGGCACAGAAGTGAACTCACCTTGGTTTTAGGTCTCTGTGAATAATGACATTTGGTTCATTGTGAAGGTAAGCCATGCCTCTGGTCAAATACAATTTAAAAAATGCAAATTAGCATAATAATCAAAATCAATAAAGCTCCATCAATCACTTAGTAAAATCTTTTAGGCTAAAAGTCCAAATGGTTCAAATTTCCCATTCTTTCTTTCTCAACTAAATAAAATATGGCACAACATTATTGTATACAAAGCTAAATGGCTTGCACATATTTCATAAAGCATGTAATATGAAAAAGAAATAATGCCTATAAGGTTCTTCAACTTTTTCTGTACTTCTTCTTTATATTACCAGCATTTGTAAAGGAAAAAACACGCACACAAAAAAAAAAATCTTCATATCACCAGCTAAAACAACCCGGCAAGGAAAAAAACCACATAATGTTGTATGAATGAGTTCACATAGCCATCAGGCCCATCCCATGTTCCAAATAGAAACAAACTGCAGTTTGAGAAAAAAGATTCAACCATAGCTTAATGAATCACTGAAAAAAAAAAAATAGAACCTCATGACATAAGTGTTAATTGGTACAACGAGTAAAGCTTAAATTATTTTACATGAAATATCAACTAACTACAAATAAAAAGCTAAAATATAGAGGTAAGAGACCCCTACGTTTTCCCCTCAGGAGAACAAAGAAGAAATAAAAGCTCACAATACCTGGCAATATCCAATGCAAAGTTGATGGCTGTTGAAGAACTAAGTGCACCCTTTTCCTTGAGGTACTGATGGAGATCACCCTGTCAAATCACATAAAGGCTATGATAAAGCAGAGTTGCTTTGAACATAAAATTTTTATGTCATTAACAGCTCCTCTTAAGGATGGAGTCTGAGATTTGGAACAGATGCTAAGTCATATACCCCTCGTAAATACTCTGTGATCAACATGAGAGGTTTCTTGTCAGTGACAGCTCCCAGAAATTGGACTATATTTGGGTGGCGAAGCTTCACAAGCAAATTAACCTCATGTCTGAAATCCTGGCTGAATCAGGAAAGTGAATGATGGTAAGTTTAATCAAAATAAAATAAATAACAGGGTTTGAAGATAAGTAGAATTATACACAATGGGGACCAAATTAATTAATTTCCTGAGAGCTGAGACACCTGTACTAATAGCATAAGGCAAGCAAAAATTCAACTTAATTTAAACAGAAAATAGAGACTTGCCACCTTCAAAGAAGAAATTTTGAGAGAATATATTAACACCATCATTAATAGGATTTCTTGCCTTTGAAGTTTAAATATATTAACACCATCACTATTTTGGTTCTGGTAACAGCCATTAAAATACAGCTCAAATTATAGCACACTATCTATTTGTTGAAAACAAATGCATCTTTAAAAGAAGTTTATTTCATTAAAGTACTGGTGATGTCATATTTTTTTTCGCATCTGAATTATAGTCGATAAGGGTCCCAATGAAAATCAAACAACATAACAATAATAGAATGTGTAAGTGAAATTCCAATAGAACGACTCACATCACCAATCTATCATCTGAAAGAGATGGAAGAATGCGCTTGACTGCCACTGGAGTTCCTCGCCAATAGGCTTTCAAAATCTCCCCAAAAGATCCCTAACAGCATAACCAAACTATTAGCAGTAGAAATTGAAGATATCCCGCTCTCTCTCTCTCTCTCTCTCTCTCTTTCTCTCTCTCTCCATTATGAAGTGTTTTACAAAAAGGATATATAACCTCTCAACGAAATAATTCATCCTCAACAATTAATTGCATAAGCAAAGACGACCTGCAAAAAGAATTATTGGCCATTTGAAGAGTTTCCTGGATCTCTAGATGAATTGCTTTGGAAAAACATATTTCTTCGTCTTTTCAAGAGAGAATTACAAAATCAAATTTCATTTCAGTTTATTAGTCTATTTCAACATAGCCCAAGAGAAAAGTTCCCCTTATTGTAATAGCAAAATGAGTTCTAAATATAGCTAATTTTTAATACTATTGACAAACAACACTTCAAGTTTAAGGAAAATTCAGGATATTAGGTTCAAGTTAGTGACAAGGTTGAGGTTTAATGAGAAAGATGCCAGTGGCAGAGCTATGTTCGGCAAAGGTCCTAATATGGCTCTCTCGTCAGTTGCAAATTAATAGATGGAATGAACAGGTGGGTCAAGACTACACCCATGACAATATAAAACCACAAGGAGATGATACAGAGTGAATGTATGCTTGACCCCGTGAAACTTGAGCATTTTCACAAATATGGTTTTAAATATTAGCTCTCATATGTCATATCAGACCAATCATATGAGGGAATTTATCATGACAGTGACAGAATGACACACCCAATGGTATCATTTAAAAATTCACAATAGCGCTGACCGTGACTGATACTCATTGGGCATGCATGACTACCACTGCGATTTAAGACCTTTCACATCACCTTCATGAATTGGCAACTTGTTGTAAGGTTGACATATGCAGTTATTTAAGTTTGACAGCATAACACAACAGCCGATTTATAACAGGTAATAAACTAAGTCAAAGTGAACATATGACTGAATGATGCCTAAAACCAAAAGGTGATAAAATCTTCCATAATAAAAATGAAAAGCCATTTTTCGCCATTTAAGTCATAGACAAAGTTAAACCTAATTCTCTGTTCAGGGACATAATGTAATGCATTCTTCAAAAACCAACAATAATTACAGGCACTCATAGCTGCTGTAGAACAACAGGCATAAGGTCCTACTTATAATGTTAACTGAACTTAATAGCATACACAATCCAAAGCGTAAAGTGCGACTTACTAAAAGAACATGTGTTGATAGATGCATCAAAATCTGCATAATCAACTATCAAGACAGATAAAATCAAACCTTTCCAATAATTGCTGAGTTTGAGAAGTCAAGCTCTGATGGGTCAATTTCCCAGTCACACTTGTTTGGAAGAGGCGGTGGAACAGGCTTTGGTTCAAAATGGCTTCCGTTTTGGCCCTGCAGTTTGAGTTCACAAACTTAGCTAGGACCCACATAAGTAATCAAAGAACAAATGGCAAAGAATGACAGTATATCAAGTAAATGCAATATGCTATGGCAATGACACTTAAAGATTAGACATGATTGTATGCATTTCTAGTTTTCAGCAAATCGAGCTTTAAGTATGTATTTATAGTATCACTGCATCAAAAGGCACAAATTTGCATTGATAAACCAATAACAGCACAACAGACAGGATCTGCAGAATTTCATTGTTCAATAATTGACAGAATCACCAAATATTTCCTTTCACCATATTTATTTCCTGTGCACAAAAGAACATGGATATAATCCAGCAGGAAGCCTCAAAAGAAATATCTGATCTCTAGAAAGTGGAGGCGGAAAAGGAAAAAAAGGAAATGAAAGGTTAAAAGTGGTCGCATCGACATTTTACATGAATTACTAAGGCAATTTAAGATCATTGGCAACTTACGCAAAAGATTAAGAAATAAATTGTGTTTAAAGATTTTGGATAGGAGAGGAAGCACAAGACTTACATAAGACAAGCCACCATATGATTTTAAAAGCTCAATCATGTTATGTTTCTTAGCTCCTTCTGCATCAGCTAAAGGCTGCCACGACAAAGATTAAATGCCAAATTAGTGTGTTAAGCTCAGAGGAAGCAAACATTATCCCTATGAATTTGAATCATACATGGGCCTTATATAATCAAAATTACATAATTAAAATTGAATTCTAAAGCTGTCAACAAGCATACATATAGCAATCAATGCAAAATGACAAGAAACGATACCGTATTCTTCCATCGATCCTGGGCGTTGACATCGGCGCCAAACTCAATCAGACACTTGGCAACATCGATCCATCCATGAAGGGATGCGACATGGAGCGGAGTCCGGTTATCATAATCCCTGGCGTGAACGAGAGACGGATCTTCCTCAAGAAGCTTCCGAACCGCAGCGGCATCGTTTTGGTGAGCGTGCCACAGTATCAATGAAGTTCTGCTAACTCTGGCCTTCTCTTTTTGTTTTTCCGAGGAGGAGTTGCCTCCGCGGCCAGTCGTGTTAGACGAAGCGTCGCCGAGGGAAGAGGAGGAGGAATTACCGGAGCTCATGGCGGAAGAGCAGATCGGATCAGAAAAGAAAAGGAGAGTCGTTTCTGTTGGCTTTATGCGATGGTGAGTTTTTTTGGATGTTGGAAGTGCCCAACTGGGAGATGGGAACAGAGGTTAGGCGTAAAGTGGAGGTTTGTAACTTTGTTTCCGTTATTATGATTTTACTTTGTCAACAGAAATATAAACTAGATTAGCTCTTTTTTTTTTTTTTTTTTTTCACCCTCCTTTATTGCTCGGCATGTTGTACGTTAAACTCGAGCTGTTCGCTCGTTTTCTTTGGGAGGCGTCGAGTGAAAACGCGAGTTGTTTTCTGACTTTTACTGTCACCATATGCTAATTGCCGTAGTATGTACGAAGAACATTAAGAGGACCGTGCCAATGACACCCTGGTATGATTTACAGAGAAATACACGTCGTCTGGAGTTCAAAGTTCAAAGTCCTCCATAGTGCAAAATGTATAAGACTATTGTTTCTATTAAAATATTTGTGATTAAATGTGAAATTCATTTTAAATACTAACTTTTAAGTAATGTTTTTATTTTTAAGGCAGTATATCTAAACTACTTCATCCATCCCATTTATATAACTTGACTTAATTTTCACATAGTTTAATGAAATAATTAATATAGTCATGTTGCCATTTTCTTAATTATTTTTAGTATGTCCTCGTATTAATAATCCATTAACTATGAAATTTTAATTTTTGGACGCAATAATCAAGACTATAAAATACTATATCTTTGTTTAAGAAAAAAAAAATCATCCTATATAAAATAGAGCTGACTATTAAAACTATCGGTAAAATACACGTGCATATAAGATAAATGAAGAGCGATTCCTTCTTTGCTATTATCATTTGGATTCCAATTTCGGCAAAACACGCTTTCAAACAAAAAAACGTCTAGTATGCTGACGCGTATCGTAAAAAACGGATAACGGGATAAAGATAATCATTCAGCTAAAAATCGGGTCATCACTGATTTATGCTGTAGACTCGTATAAATGACAGCAACAACTCTTGACATTGAGAGTATCTAAATTCACTTTATGCAGGTCCCACTACTTTTATTAGGGTCTTCAAGACTTCAATTAACTTGCTACGTTTGTTAAAAAAGAACAAAAAAAATGTAAATCTAACATCCAACTGAATTCAAATTTTCCAGGAAAAGGAAGAACATCATGACCATTGAGCATATATATGTAAATGTGTAAATTGAGCTATGTTTTTCTGTCATACAATTTGTGAATATCATTTTAATTACAATATTTACTTTATACTAATCTTTTTTTTAGAATAGCACATCTCACCTAATCACTTGAATTTCATATCAAGTCCTCTTGGTCTTCAAGGGACCTCTTACGAGCTCTCAAGTTGAGCTCAAGGCTTTGTGGCATGGGAGGTGTCCTCCCCCTTCGAAATAGAACAGCAAGAGCCCTCATTTTCTGGCAAAGATCAAATACCTGCATGGAAAAAGGAGACCATTATAAAATTTCTCTTTAATAGGGGTGGATCAAATTTTTTGTTCGGATTCTTACTGATGAGGCTTCGATTTCTGCAACACCTTCACATCCTTTACCTCCTCCTTGCAGTAAATCGCAATATCTTACAGCTTCATTCTCGTCTTCAAATACCTGCAGCAAGAATTTTGTTACATCGATTGAGCAACAGAGAGATTAAATAGACATCAAATAATAAAAGCCAGCTTTGAATTAACTCACACAAGAAATATGTATGGGAATTTCGGAACAAAACAACAAGAGGTCACCAAAAATTACACCAATTTTGTCAATGGAGATGTGAAAATTTAAACATAAATGAAAACATCACAAAGGATAGAGGCAAATTTAATCCACCACAAAATCGGAGGTTGATTACAGGTGCTTGAATGTCTTTAGAAACAGGGAAAAAACAGGAGATGAGGCAAGTACGGACTTTTTGGGTGGACCGTAGAAGGAATTCTAAATGATTTCTGTAAGTATTGCTGTACCAAGCAGGGACTGATTTAGCAGTTCGGTGTTAGTTCTCTACATGTGCCATTATAAACGCCAGTATTTACCATATTACTGGTGCTTGCCCTCATGTATTACCATATTGCTTATTGTTTTAAAACTAAATTCAAGAGCAAGTAACAGAGTAACAGAAACAAGCACTTACAAGCACGCCCTCTCTAACATCCTCCACGAGCATCTGGAACTTTGTCCCTCTTCTGGGCTGTTTAGCCTGATTTCCCATTTCAGATCTTCGCTTTCCTCCTTTAGAAAATAGTAACCCAAGCTCCCTCTCCACTTCACTGTTTCAAAAGCAAAACCTCATTTGTGACTGGGGCAACATAACAAGAATTTGATAGAAGATAAAACACCAAAACAATTCAGACCTGCGATTTCTTCGTGTTTTCATAGTGCACAACTGGTTTTCTCTTTGGGTTAGTACATAAACAGGCTTTGAGGTCTCTCTCCAAGGGTTGGCATCCAAAACTAAACAACCATAAAAAATGGAGAAAATTCGTTAAACATTGTGGAAAAAGCAAGGAAAAGACAGTTCAATAACAAAACTGCATATTTAGAAAATCACAAGATAACACATTAATCATGTATACAAGAAACAGCTTTGAACCATAAATGAATAACATATACAGCCAAGCTGGTATGTGATCAAATTCCACGAGGAATATAAGCAGCACTTGCAGATTCTCTATGTCTCTTTCTAAACAGGTAGAGACTGACGGTAGTACTTTTCTGCAAAAAAGAAAACTATATTTCTCAAGCAGACAAAAGTTGAGCAGTCCAGAGATTCTGGAAACACCAGTTCAGTTGCTAGAGAATTAGAGGTAAAAACACGGATTGGAGCATTATGGACACATGATCACCCTATATCCTTGCAAGGAAACTAGATCTAAGCATAAGAGGGAAAGGCTAAAACGGAGAAGAGCAGAAGTGAAAATCGCTCCAGCCAACACCAACAAATGCAAAAAATGACTTAATATATACAGAACTCTAACTCTACACCACAAAATTAACCCATTTATAGTGTCTAAAACTACAGTCAATTCAACCATATAGATTCATTCATATCAGTATCGTCTAGAAAGGAAACTGAGGATTCAGATTCTCAAGCACCTACTGCAAAAGGCAAATTCGTGCATGCAATTAGAATCGAAAAAGAACTGGAAAAAGTCTCAAGAAATAACAGCTAAGCAGAATCAATTTTCAATAAAAAGAATTTAAATCAAGAGTCATGTACACAAATATTGAATTGAATTGAATTGAATCATAGGATTATTTGTTACCATCATAGCTACTGCTATCAAATGTTTGTTGAAGATGTCTTCGCATATCGTAAGCACGAGAAGACACTTGCTTAACGAACTCATTCGAGGATCCTGGAATTGTACCATCCAAGTGAAGCGCCCTATCCACCTCCTCTTGTCCGTCGTCTTCTTCATCATCATCTGGACGATTAGCCCTACCATCGCTGCTCAGTTTACAGGAAATTCGTGTCCATCTCCTTCTTGAATATACTGAAGAATATGAGAAAAAAAGGCGAGGACGAAGATTATAAGCGGAGGAAGAGGAGGCCGTAGAGATAGAACGACGTCGTGTTGGAAGAGGTTTACTGGGCGGGAGAACTACGGAAGGAGAAACTGACGCGAGGGAATCCATGATTAGATCACAGTCTCTTTGTATATATGTTTCTTAACCAACTGAGAATTTTGTTGAATGGTTAGGTCAGTAATATAATCGAACAGAGAGCGAGAGAGAAATTCTCTGCGTAAAAGACTCAGTAACTGGAAGATACGGTCGCTGGAGGAGGAACAGGGGAAGTTGAAGTTTGGCACTGTGAGAATCTGATTTTCTTCTTCTTGTTGTGTAGGATATTTCGGAGTGGTGGGGCCGAAGAGGAGTTTGGTTGGTCTCGGGTTGGGTCTGTAGAAACGGACCGGTCAAACTCCCAGCTAAAAAAATGGGTTGAAATTATTATTATTACTATAATTTTAAAAATACAAAGTTACAAGCATTGACCAATGATCAGGACGCCTTCTGTCCACGTGGTTGCAGTTTTGTACGACTCCCCTGTGAGAAAAGGGTGCAATTCATGTAATCCAGAATTCACCAAACTTTGACCCAGACGTATTCCCAGGCTAAATGCTATTAACTATTTTTACGACTAATATATGTAAAATTCACATTCAAAATATAATTCAATGATTTTCAATAAATTGCCTTTTCGCAATCGCAGCGCCAATCCAAATGACAATCTCAAACGCAGATAAAAGCATCTGAAAAGAACCTATGCTCCTATATAATAACTTCGTTGGCAGCCTCTAACTAGCTTTTCCATATGGACACAATCTTCCCTACCATTTTCAGTTTCCCTTGCTTGTCCCTGAGTCCTCGCATATGGATTATCCATTCGGGACATGAATGATCAAACTAAATTACAGTATCTCAACATCCATTTTACGATTAGAAAAAAAAAATATTCACACACCTCTTTAGCCGAATAAAAGAATAATTGGTTTAAATAAACTGATTTATTAGAATACTTCGTCGTTGCCTTCATAATCTGTATCAAAGTCGCTAATAAAATGCGAAGGGATAACCTACCTGATTGGAGCAATTAATAAAATAAATTGAATAACCAATAGAATAGTTTGAACAGAATGCGTTAAATAACATAATAGCCTGAGTAGAATGTGTCGAACAACATAATAGTTCGAATAACCAAT
This sequence comes from Jatropha podagrica, assembly GCA_947857235.1. Classification (NCBI taxonomy): domain Eukaryota; kingdom Viridiplantae; phylum Streptophyta; class Magnoliopsida; order Malpighiales; family Euphorbiaceae; genus Jatropha; species Jatropha podagrica. The sequence continues at coordinate 21,905 of CANUEP010001033.1, forward strand.
AAAATATGTTGAGTAATAAAATAAACCGAACAGTTATACTGAGCAATTAGAAAAGTAGACCGAACATTACTCAAATCAATTCAAATAGAAATAACGCTCAGTCAAAGAGATATTAAGAGTCATTTAATAATACAATTAATGTCTAACATTCTCTCTTAATATTTATTACCATAATTCTTACTGGGCATTTAAATCTTCAAAAAAATACTATAAATATTTGCATAACATCTTATTAGAGGACACAATACATCTTATAACAATTCTTGAGTATTCATATTTTACTTTTATCACTACCATTTCATCATTTATGTGTTTTTATTTGGTAGATATTTCAAAAAAGATAATTTTATCAAAGCAACCGGTCAGACAAGTAAAACCAGATAACTTTTCCTGAATGCATAATGACAGCAGAAAAGGAAAATGGCGAACATTGACAATTCCAAAAATACAGCATGAACGGTAAATGGTAGATGTTCAGTAGATGACTTGGCGATTCTATATACACATTACATGTAAAGTAACAATGTATAACATGTACCACACAATTCCGAGGGTTTATCAGCGATGAGAAAACTTAAAGAAGATAATAAAGATGATTGCAAGCGCAAGAGCAGCAATTACTGAGCCAACAATCCACTTGTTTCTGCTTATTCTTCTAGACATAGAAGTCAAGATTTTCTTACTCTTGTCAATGGCATCATCAACTCCATGAAGCTGAAAAGGGAAAAATAAACAAGTGAAATTAGATAGTAACTATAAGCAAAAACTGCTACTTCTGCGAGCTAGTTCACAACTTCAGCAAGGATTACAGCTACATTTGTCAATTGAAGGTGTAACAAAAGAATGATAAAAGATCTAACGAAGATTTAACACAAATGGCTAATTGACATAATAGTAAATATAAGAACTAGATATCTGAATAAAATGTAAGTGGAAAAGTGAACATCAACTGAATGAAGGACATCAGATCGAACATTCTTTCCACGTGAGTGAACCAATTTCCCCTTTCCCCATACAAGAAGAGAGAGAGGGGGTACCTTGCTATGAGCATGTAGAAGTGTTTGACGCTGTTGATGCAAATCTTCAAGAATTGAAACACCAAGCTCCTCTGTCTCCAGCATTGTTCTTCTACTCTCCTTAATCCTATCACCCGACTGGTTTAGTCTCTCTACTGACATAGACAATCTTTCCCTCTGATCCGCAGAAGCCTGTACATTATTACCAATTAACAAAATGTTTGGCCAAACTATAATAAAAGAATTTCATCTTGTATGTAACTTGTTCAAGTATTGAGACAACCAAAAAAAAGTCCGTCATCATCAGCCAAATGTTAAAAGAGAGAAATCAAGGAAATAGAACAATTATTCATGTTGAGATTTCAACAGATATGCAGGGAAGTAATGTCTTAGCTGACTAGTAGCACTTGAAAAACTGTTGTCTTTTACTCTGCATAATACATTCAGTCCATTCACTAAAAATATCAGTACACAAGATTTCTTTTGGGTTCTCTTGTGCTTTCATTTGCCGAAAACACGAAAAATAAATCAGCAAGCAAGAAGGTAGCCCTATAAATCAAACTTACAGTAGACATCCATGGAACGAATTTCACAACACAGCTGAAGCAATAGGAAGCATCAGGAATAACAATAAATTCATTGTATGCTCTAGCTCTCCAGCATAAATTGAAATTGAACTCTTCAAACACAACAAATGAAATAAAACTACCTAATGAAATCCACCAGAAGGCTTCACAAAGCTAAAAAAGCAACTAGGCCATGTTTGGACAGCGTAATCAAAGATTGAGAAAAAATTTTGTATATACAGATACCAAAAACCATAAACAAAAACCAAAAAAGGTGAATCACACACCAGAAAACAAACGAACACATAATCCTATAGCAAAACAAGACAAATCATAGTTACCGAGCTTACATCAGCCATTCCAGCCTCCAACAATTCTTCATGGGCAGCCTGACCAGCATTACCTGAAGTTACTCTCTTAAATTCCCTCTTCAACTTATTCAGATCAGACTTATACTCTCTTAATTTTGCCAGAAGCATAGCCTTCACACTTGGCTGCAAACTTCTCGCTTCAAGGTCCATCTTCCGAATCTACCAAGCAAAAACAGAAAGTCAAGAAAGAAACAAAATCAAACAACAAATTGAAACGCAGAATAGAAACCTAATCTTCCAAAACGAACCAACACATCACAATCATCCAGTCCAGATTTTATCTCGGAGATCTTATCCTTCTTCTCTTCTGCAAATTATTAACAAAAAATGAGCATCGGTCAACGGCATTTATAAAAGAAAAGAGAAGAGAATTTGATGGTGAGTGTACCTCCATCTGACAGAAGAGAAGCGGTGTTGCATTTACGGGAGAGATTTGCAGAGAGCTCGCAGTAATGGCGCTCGTATCCTTCGAAGACATCGCTCATAATTTCAGATCGATTTGTATCTTTAAGAGAAAAGGAAGTATTCCTTCGTCTACACAGAGAGAAAACGAACGGATGGATGAAAATTTGCGAACCGACGAAACAGTAAATTTCTTTAGAAATGGATGACTTTGGCAGCTGCCTTCCCTTATTTGACTTCAAGCTGAAGACGGCAGCATTGGAATCTGGAATGTGGATGATATAAAACGATTCGTTTTACTCTTTGATCAAGTTATAGTCAAATTAACGCATGAAACTTTTTTTTTAATGACCATAATATCTCTGAATTATGATTCCGTCAACGTTTTAGTACTTTTGTCCAAATTATTAACGAAAGGATCAAAATATTAATACTTTGATTCTTCCGCTAACCTCCATGTTCAAAACATAACGATAAAAATATTAACAGATCATAATTTAAGAATTTCATAATTAATTTGATTATAATTTAAAGATTAATTTATTTTTTATCTTAAATCATTTTCTTTTACACGATGGACAATTTCAACTTTTTAAATCAATCAATTAAAAAAATATTATTTTAAATGAAAGGACTAATATAATAGTAATTTGGGACTCATAATTAGTTTTTGAAATAAAGACACTCAAGTCTTAGTTTAATCATAATTTAGGATCTAATTTATATTTTCCCCTAAAAATAATATGAAAATGGCTTTGCAAAAAATTAAGGTCAAAAATGGAAAATTTCAATATTCAAAGGGGCATTGCGTCAATAACAAATCATAATGTGTATGTGTATTGCATTGTAAAAAACTGACTTTTTACTGTCTGTCGATACGTATCATTACCAAAGGCAATTGAAAATTTTCAACTAACAATAAGAACACTAAAATCTAAAATTCAGATTGTTTTTTTGAGATTTTTTTATTTTATTTTATTCAGATTTTGAACTGATTATAAAAAATACTGAAATGTAAATTTGAGATTTTTCTTTCTGGGATTTTTTTTTTTATTTTGATATTAATTAGGCTCTATCTGTGATCATAAATTGAATTTAATACGAAGAGAGAGTAAACCTAAGAAAATTTTAGGGACATCCATGCACAGAAGATTTTGAATCATGCAGAGGCATAATTAGAAATCTTCAGCCAAAATCTTACACTTCATTATCACACTTGTGAAAAACCTTAACAAGACAGAAAAGTCTTAAATTTTTTTTAACTTCTGTACATTAGCGAGCAAGCCAATACAAATCATAGGCTTAAATCTCCTAAACAGTAGATCAGGCATTTCTTCCAAAACCTTCAAGATTTTCAAAATACAAAATCATATGGGTTAAATAATTCTTCGGCATAAACATCCTACACAATCCTAGAATACCTATATATCTTCAGGGAAATCCATATTTTGGTAATGATAGCAGAGATTAGAAGCACTAATTGACCAACCTTTAGGTCGTTCCCCATATTGGCTCCTTTCTTCTGTGCAATTAGGATCCAACAGCATGAGCCAATAATGAGACTTGCTGAAGTCTTGCTGAATCTCTATAATTACTCCGAGTTAATCTTGGTGTTTGGACATGAAAATGTACTGTCTCACTGCTAGCAATCATGTGCTCTCAGCTACACGTATTACCAAAACAATGCAGGAGGAAGAAACCATGTGCTCATTTTAACCTTCAGAAGCCACAGATCCATTTGAAGGAACAGAACCTGTTTCATCAGACACCACAACACCTCCGGTTTCACCCTGCTTGTGCTGTGACTGCTCCCATTCTTGATCAGGGAACACCTCAGATTGTAAAGATGGCGCAATGTTATTCACATGTAGCCACGTTAATTCCCACAAGCTGTCCCCACCTAAGGCACTCCTCTGCACAAGCACTCCCTTTGTCTTCATTACAAGCAAGGTGTTCTTAAGAAGCTCAGGCACTACTTCCTGAAGCTTCTCGCTCTTCTTCCCTCTTACTTTAACCTTGAGATATTTTTCCATCCGGCTGAGCACTCCCAGCCATAATTTACAGAAAGTTGTTAATTGTGAAAGGTCATGAAGTAACTGTAAAAACACTTTTGAGAGGAGCTTTACAGCAATGATTAATGTGCCATCCATGTTTCTGTAATCTTTTTGGGAGTGTCCCTGAGCAATTTCAAGCAAGTCATCCAGCATTGTGAAGATTACAAGATCAAAACACTGCAACCACAAACCATGTGGCAGATTAATCCCGTCCACTCCTGTCAAGCACTTTTGTAATGACAAAAGTGCATGGTTTCGAACCTCTTCTCTCTGATCCAAACAAACTTTTCTTAATCCCTGCACAAGCCTCAGCCACATCTCCCCAATATCCTGCAACAGTTTTGCAGCTTCCTCCTCCCCTATTGCTTCCTTAGCCTCATGAGACCACCGTGATAAACAGTCAACAGAACCTGCCATAAGATCTAGTGCCCGCACAGACCTTTCTGCCTGTGCCACACGGGACTCTGCAAACTGCCGAGCTGAATCGACACAGAGAACATAATTGGCTGGTAACAAGTGAGCTCCATCATTCATAATGAACAAAATTGCATCAAATCCAACTTCAGAAGCTTCAGGATGACGGGCCGTGATGGAAAGTAGGGATGTTATTGTACGCCACCCCATTATAGATCTGATATGCGTGGCATTTGCTTTCACCAGGCGACTGACTTCCTGTGTGATTTGTTCACAATAAGCATCAGCAACGCGGGCATCAAGCTTTAAAACAAGTTGCAATGATCTTAAAAGTTCATCAGCTAGGTTCTCTTTGTAAGGGAGCAGCCGCTGGCAAATCCGGAGAAGTCCAAACACAGCCTTCTCTACTAAGGCACAAGGCATTACAGTTGACTGAACAATATTGGCTATGTGCTCATAAACACCCTGCCATAATAGCACAATCCTGTCTCGGTTATTAAGAGTAATGGCAATCAGCAACTCTAGGCAGAAAACTGCAGTATCTTCATCCTCCGGAGAACTGTTTCCTTTCTGAGGCCGCCCTGCTGCCCAAATGAGTGCTCGTGCTAGCTGCAATAAAGATTCAGCCTGCAAAAACTTGCTCTCAGTAAATATGCTGTCGACATGACATTTTTGAATAGTCTGGAGAGTACGCTGATGAGCAGCAAGTTGTTGTTCAGTAGGCTGTGATCTTGGCTCCTCAGTGTCAAGAGATAACAGCTGACTAAACCGGCCCATCAGGCCAGAAGATCTCCTGGGAGTTCCCATGGATTGCATATGAACTGAAGACAAAGAATTAGTGATAGGTTTCCCATGCCCTGGGTCAGCAGAAAGTTCTGATTCATCAGCAGCATCACTAGCCACACGTGCTGGAAGAAGACCAAGTTTGTGCAAACGTAAAATGCAATCCAGGATATTTCTCCAACCTGTACGAATATAATCACCATACCTATTTGCAATGGTGAAAACAGTCACAGTTGCCATCCTGGCTTTTGTGTCATCACCGAAAGCTAGCACAGGTTCCTCAACAGATGATGGATTCAAAAGGGTTGTGAACTTACACAGAGACACAACTAGATCATCCAGTACATCTTCAAGATGATGACATGCTGAAATTTTGGCAACAGCTAAGAACCCATCAATACATGTCTGGTAAACATCTTCATGCTCTGCATGATCAAAAACAACAGAAATGGCAGCAATTGTTGGACCTGACATTATAGCAAACATATCATGATCAAGGTATGCTATTGAATCAGATACAATGAAGGGAGCAGTTTTCTTTGATTTGTGCATTAGATCAATCCAACGACTAGGGGTCATTTCAGGGAATCCAATTCCTTGTTCTGGAGTTGTGCGGATCTCATTCTTGCAAATTGAATGGTACAGTTCAGACAGGAATTCCCGAGGTAAGTCATTGCCCCCATTTATGTGCCTGTTATTTCGTATGAAGTCCTCTTCTGTCATCTTTTTCTTCACCTGTACATTATGCTGATCTGTGTTGAGCATTATCAGTGAATAAGATAACAAAAGAGCAGCATCCTTGTTAGCTAGAATCTGTGGTGATTGCTCATAGTATCTCTCAGAAAATGCCTCAAGCACCCTTTGTATTTTTTGAGACTCTCCAGGCAGCCTAAAAGTTTCCAAGAACAACCGCAGAGCAGTATCCAGATTCATCCCTTGAAAATCAAAAGTCCCAGCAAATTCATGAAGAACCTGAACGCAAAACTCATCATGATTTCCCAGGAAATCTCCAACAAGATTCTTATCTAAGCCAGCAGTGTATCTAAAAAAGCAGGCCACACTTTGGGGGTCAAGTTTGTCAGGTAAGAGATGTGTTCCTTGCAGAAATTCTAAGCCTTTCTTTGGATCACGGTTAAAGTGGTCTGCCCCAATCATCAATCTTCTCTTGATATACTTTCTCCGTCGGACAAAGGGGACCCAGTGACTAGGATCACTATAATTGTTGCACTTTACCATCCAGAAGGGTGTATACTCCTCCAGGTTCACTGGTGCCTGTTCTGAACTAATTGATACATTGCCTATCCTTTCAGCCATTCCTTGAATGACAGCAATAAGACCATCCAATGCAAGAATGTGCATTGCAGACAAAGGGCAGTTCACTGGAAATGCACTTTTTGACAGTAAATTAGCTAGGTCTTCAAACACATTACTGCATGTTATGTCACAATCTAAGTTGGCATACATCTCCACCATAAATGTTTTCTGCCTGCAGAAGTCCACAAGAGCCTCCATGGCAACTTCTTGCTGCTGGTATGAAGCACCGTATCTGCTCTGTGCGAGTCTCAAAATCACACAAGAGAAGAAAGCCTCAAGCTGCAATTTGAGTTCAGTGCGTAAATGGTGATACAGGTTAAGAACAATACTACAAACCATTGAGAGAATAAGTGGGCTCATTGACAAGCCGAATTGCATCAGATTACGAAATAATTCATCCTGAATCAAGCTCAATAACCTGGGGTGATGACGAATAGAAGGCCCACCCAATTCTATAGCTGAATTAATTAAGCCCAATGCAAAAAGGGGCACATCTTCATCAAATGCTATTGTATTAGATCTAGGACCCATTCCCATATGCTCAACAACATTTAATAAAGAACACAAAAAGTGAAATATCTCCACCATACAAGGGACACCATATGGCTCTGTCATTAGGTGCATATCATATGGAAGGGCATCCTTTCCACCACTTGCTCCAATTGTATTTTCCTCCATTACAGTTGCCACCAAGCCTGTGGAAGCACTAGAACTGAAGCTCACAGAGGATGCTTGGCCATCAAATTCAGAACTACTGTTGCCATTTTCCATTTGTTTCCTCCTGAAAGTGTAATCATTATCTAGACCACCAATCTGTAAAAGAAAGAATGTTATATATTTTTTGAGGTAAAAAAGAAAAAAGATGCAGACAAACCCAACACGAAAACTCATTATTATCCACTGTTTGATCCAAAATTGTTCTTGTAAAGGTCAATGCATCATTCCTAAGCTACATACCACACGTTACGGTAAATAAACATCACGAAGTTAACTATGCTTTTCCAATTTACGGCCAAGTTTCCAGACACCAGAGTGTTAATAAGTGTTGACATAAAATGCTACATTGTACATTGCAAGCCCTGTTGCTGAGTTACCAGAACATGTGAAATCAAATAGTACCTACCTTTCCCCATTGATTTACTGATACTAATAAAAGGAAAAGGCAAGGGTATAGTGTACTCAAACTAAGAAGACCATAGGGCAGCCTCAAATTTCAGTTTAAAATAAAATCAGTGAGCCAGGAGTTTTATCAACTATTGACTTCAAAATTAAAACCACTACAAAAATTTTCCCATATCTTCCCTTCTCAAGCATGAAAAATGGGATAAGAACCATGATTTCTGATGTATAATTAACAAGAATAAGTACGGAGAAGTAGAAGGGATCTTTTTTAAATAAATAAATAAATTTCAACATGGTAGCCTTGATGGACATCAACAAAACAGGAGAATTTTCAATTAACACGAATTAAATATACATTTATACCTCCTGTTTGGCAGGACTAACTCCATTAACCAGTGCATGTTCTGTGTTGTCAACATCTGGTAGGTGGGAAAAAATGCACCTAACAAGTTCATGCATTGTGTGCCGAGCTATCCGTTGTAACAATTCGCCTTTACTTCCAGCTTGGTGAACTATACGAAAACAAGTGTTCACTATGGTACAGACATGCTGGTTACTTAGTGTGACTGATGCTTTGCTTTTCATACAAGCTAGAAGAACCTGAAGAATCTTCATTAGCACCACCTCTTCTGATGCAGGATCTGTCACTTCAAATCGACAACTTGTCACAGCATCAACTACCAAGTGCATGGCATCTTCAACATTTACAGTGTTTTGATCAATCACGTCAAGGGTTAAAATCTTGTAAACAGATGATAAGGCAACCCCAGTGATAGAAGCACCGGTTTCATCAGATCGAATTACATCCAAAAATGGCTGGAGATACACAGCAGGGTTGATGGTATGCCATGGATGCTGCCATGAGAAAATTTGCTTCCGCAATGCCTTCAAGGACTGAATTAAAGAGTGCTCTAGCTGATCATCACCAGACATATAACGACCTCCCCATCTTACATTTCTCCTCATGACTGCCAATACAGCACCTACTTCTGCATTAATCATGCAAGCTAAAGTAGCTTTATTAGAATAAGAAGAGTCACATTCCTCAGGTTCTTCCTCAATTGCTTTGATTCCAGATTGCAGCTTTAAGCGACCCATGACTCTACTCTGTACAATGTTCAGCACTCAACCCAATTTCTATCAGTATCTACCAATCGCTAAACAGAGGAGGCACAAGAACTTGGGTGATGCATACCCTTCATATCAACAAAACAACCAATTCACGCTCATTAGCCATAAACAAGGAAACAGGTGCAAAATAAATAAACCACAGCCTCGTAATGAAGACTTTCATATATGTGAGGTGCATATATCAAAATGAAGCTTGAGCAGTCTGAATTATTCAAAAGCAACAGCAAAAGTTATCATTTATTGTGTAGTTTCAGAATTTCCTCTCAGAAAAGGGGAAAAATTTATTTGAAGGGGCCTTCTCCATCTTTTATTCTTCAAGAAGTTAAATTGCAAATAATTAAAATCACCATGAGCTCATATAAAACCCTAATTTATTATAATAAAAATCTCCTTCTAAATTCAATGAACAAACGTTACTTGCATGCAAAGACAAGACTCTTAACAGCAACATAAAATCAACGAACTTTATATCACACTAATAAAAGGGGAAAGAAAAGGAAACAGCAAGTCACTACACGTCCTACTGAGAAACTGGCTGCATCAGATCTAGCAAAAAGATGCAAGGAAGATCCCCATTCGATCAAATGAAAAACCATACCGAATTTTTTGTTTCGAAGAAAAGGCTTAACTAAAACAGAATCCAGATTTTCACTTAACCGATGACTTCTCCTTCTGCTAACAAAATTTGAAGGAATTGCACAAATCATAAGATAGTGAAAAAAAAAAAAAAATCTCACGGAAAGTTTCCGGGCAACCAAACCGAGGTTCAATGCGAATAACTAAAAAGCCAAAAGTGTGAATAAAAAAAACAGCTAGTCTTCGGAGGAACAGTGGCAAGAATAACAGGCATTAAGCGAAGTAGACTGAAGTAAAAGAGAGAACTGAAGTGAAGCATTTGGTAGATCAAGAGCAATGGCTTACCGGTGCTAGGATCGAAACAGTGAGATCCGTAAATAAACTCTCTCTCTCTCTCTGTTTCGCAGGGAGGAAAAGAGAGAGAGAAGTAAAGAGCGAGGAAAGCAAAGGAGGACTTTTTGTTTTCTGCGACGCGAGAGGGAAAAAAAAAAATCCCCGTGAAAAATTCCGTAACAATTTATGTATTTGAATGGTATTATTATTATTATTATTATTATTATTTACAGTCATATCTATGTTTGGGATTTTTTTTTTCCCCTTCGAATCTCCTCTCTAATATTCAAAAAAAAGAAAAAAAAACTCTCTCAACGACGGTGATGACATATTTCAAACCCTACAATTACTCCCGATATTTACTATTAAAAGAAAATTAAGGCCATTAGAAGTATTACAAAAACTCTGAGTTGAATATATTTTCCTATATACTTGTGAAACAAAATTTCCTTTTTATAAATTTAGTTGTAAAATATATATTGTCTGGATAAAGCTCAGTTTATACATAGCATCGCTTATATGTCAAATTAAAAAAAAATTATGCACAATAAATAAAATTTCTAATTGTTAAATTCTCGCCAATTATCTTATTCCAAACTAAAAATTTTGTTTTTTTTTGCATTATTTCAATTGAAAGTCCAAAATTTAAAATGGAAAATTTATCATTTTATTTCATCTAAACTCTTGAACTATTTGTCCAAAAAGATTTTCATTTTTTTTTTCTTATTATTCAAATCATCCAAAAGTCAATACTCTTGTAATATAAATTTTAACTAGTTTTGATTTATATAATTATATTTGTTAAACATTTACTACTACTACTACTATTATTATTATATATCATCATTATTATATAAGAAAGAAAAATTGGAATTACAATCCTCACTTACTGTTGGATTTGTCTACAAGTTTGCATTTGTTATCAAATCAATGTGCAATTGATTACATATATCATGTTATAAAATATGGAAGAGTGACGACATCAATATCTGGAACGAAAGCACAAATTCATGTAATTTGTGTTCCATATATACAATATAAAATCCAAAGCCGACACTACTAAATCTGGTACACCGTCTTCCAGAGAATATGAGAACAAAACATAATAATAAAGAAAAAAAAATGCATATCCATTTTTATAAGGTGAAATTTATGTTATATTCATATTTTTTTAATGGGCAAGTCCTTCCAATAGTAGACATAAATACAATTTTCTGTTCTTACGGCAAAACATAAATTGACAAACAGAGCAGGGCAGATTAAGTGTATTGCTTCAAAGACAAATATTTAAAGAAAAACAACCTGCCCAATGAGAATTGTACTGAACAAAAATTAAAAAAGAAATTAGTTAACTGACATGGTGAATACGGTGTACTCCTACACCTAGAAATTTAAGACATTATCTTGGCTGACCTCACATACAGGCTATCGACAACCTTGCCAATGTTGGAAATGGTCTCCAATGTTGCTGGGTAGATTGCATCTGTTTTGGGATCATCGAAAATGATGAGGCATCCAGCACCCTGGTCCAATGTTCCGGCAAACTTCTTATCTAGAATCATCTGAGACAGTTTCTTCTCCACATGATCTATTGGCAATTCAATCAGATCAGCCACATGAGCAATCTCGACTCTGGAGAAAGGCTCAATCAACCGGCAGAGGTTTTGCTCCAATAAAGTGTCGTACAGGGAAGACAGGTGGCGGTGAACAACTGGGTCTTCCTCAAGTTGGGCATTGTAACTCTGGAGTGCAATCTCAAACAGCTTTAGAGAGCGTTTAGCATGAGCATCCGCAACAGCTTTCATTGCATCCAGCTCAAGCCCCGCGAATTTCATCCCTGCCTTGGCTGATATTATTCCTGCAACATCATCAGCTTGGTTCACCATTATCTTGCATAATAACATATATTTAAGGCTACATACTGCTTGTTTATCATCAAGAGCACTGAAAGCTTCAAATGCTTCAAAGAAGTAGCTGTATGCAGTTTTGTAATCCTTCTCTTCCGCGTGAAGGATTCCACTCTGCAAATCAATAGTCCCCTGTTGGGCCGGTGGAACATAAATTGCATTGGCTGCTGTTCTTGCAGCAGTCAGTGCAGCCTTGGCTTTGGGAAGATTTCTTAGAGCAAAGTGAAGCTTGCTTTCCAGTATGTTTATGTCCACTAGGAGAAGCTTATCATCCAGTCGTCTGACCTCCTTGATTAGGCCAGAAAGGAGATTCAATGCCTCTGAGTACTCCTTGGTTTCCATCAAAAGATATGCAAGCCTTGCCTCAACTCTCTGCCTTAGAAAAGTTCGCTTCTCAGAACGTGTCCACTGCACCATTTCTTTGCAAAGAGAAATCTGGAGATCAGATGTGTTTGGTATTTTAGAGACTGCATCAATTATTCCACGAACAATTTTAGCTGTTTTTGCCTTTGGAATCAAAGCAAAGAAGGGCCTTAGTTGGGTCAGAAGGCTTCGAAGCTCCTCTGCCCGTTGCTCTTCCTTAAGGAGATCTGAGAGATTGGCAATAGCCTGTTCTTTGATCCTTATAGATTCAGGAGAAGAGGATGGATTTTCTAGTATTCGGTAATAGATAGAAATTGATTCAGTAGGGGCTTTTGCTTCTAAAGCCTGAGCAATTGAATCAGTAGTTGCAGGGAGATATGGTGTCTTTAACATTGTTGATGCTTTGAAATTTCAGTCCTGCAAAATCAATAATTAACTTGATATGCCTTATCTTGCATCAAGCACTAATTAATGATAACTGTGGGAGAAAAAAAACATACAAATGGCTAAAGAAAGCAAAAAATGCAAATGTGTCCCATGCAACTGCAACTTATTTTAACATAGTAATTTGCATTACTTGATACTGCTAAACCAGCCATTGCAACAGCTTGTAAAATCAAACCAGCAGACACTGAGGCCAAAAGCAGGAGCACACAGAAAATGGCTAATTCATCCTGAAAGAAAACTAACACTACGAAAAGACCATGAAGGTTGATAATATACAGCTAACAAAACTCAACTCATCTCCTGCCTACATGGCAATTCCTAAGATCCCAACAATATTGTAATTTATATTATTAACCATTCTCCTCACATCCCAGATATGCGCAAAATTAGAAAGATCAAAGACCATAATACAAAAGTTGACATTTCTTGAAGTGATGGCATGATTATATTCCAAGCAAACCATACAGTATGACAGATGAAATAGAAAATGCAAAGAAGAGGCTTAGTCGGTGGTTAAGCTCCTCTTCTCCCCATTCTCCACTCCAATTTATTTTTACAGCAATCATACTAAAAAGGGGACAGGTCCTTTAAAATAAATGCCAATCTTCTAATTTATTGAAGCTCTCATGGACTCCAACAGGGAGATAAATAATGATTCAGTTGATACTGCTACTTACACTTCATCAAACCCAATTTGTCAGTCACACAGGGGGGAGCTATTAAGAGTTATCATTTAGTCAATTAAATCTATTCCAATACATCAGCTTAAGTAGCACCTTGACAATTGAGCAGTAAACCTACTAGTATGGTATAAGTATGGCGAGTTAAAACAAACACAAACCAAAAATAAAAACTCTTCGTTGTAAAGTTGATTATTCTCAATCTAAATACCAATAAATTACCTCAGTCAACAAATAAAGAACATGAAAAACTTCCTACCAGTTGATACTGAACTAAATTTCCAATCGTGGCATGAAGACATCAAACCAAACTCAACCTATATTCCACGCTCCAGTTCCTCTTCCATCCAATCATTCTACTTCTTACACCAACCATAGTTAATAATAGAACTAAACAGTGGCACATCCAAATATGATGCGTGTAGCCTCTAATGGAAATAGAGGTTCAATCAGCTTAACTCTAACGGCATTATAGCATCTAAACTCTAACGGGCATTATAGCATTGTTAACGTACAAACGATCCATTTGTAACAATAACACCAATGCAGAGTTCATATAATTGGATTTTACATGACATAAAACTTATTGTCCCAAATTGTTGCTAACAATTCCTACTAAGACTATTAACACAAAATCCTACTGGCAGCAATATGTGCTTGAAAAAAATAATAAAAAAAACACAAAATTCAAAGCAGGAAAAGACCTAGATGTGGTGAAACTGTGGCAATATTACTTTATTAACAAACAGTAATAACAGTAATCACAAGAGTTAAACAGCGATGCAGCTTCAAAAGGGTAGTCCCTAGCTTAAAGAACAAATCTAGCTACACGGTACTCAATTTACTCGAAAAGAGACCAACAATTGACAAAGCAAAAAAATAAAAATAAAAGGTGTAACGCGAGGTTTATTTAGTGGATTCAATTTGAAAGCAACCAGATTCATTCAAAACAATAAAAGGAAGAGAGTAACGAGAGACTGGTTTCTTAGAAGAATTATAATAGGATATAAAAAAATCAGAAACCTGGAGAAGAAGATCGAGCGTTGATACAGGAGATCGATTTGCTTCTGTACTTGAAAGATAGAAGAACGACGATGGCGTGCTCCGAAGTCTTGAGTCTGGAGTGTGCAAGGGGCAAACCGGCTAAGGCTTGGGCTAAAATATTCAAGTGATCTTTTGGGCCGTAACCTCGGGTTGGGGGGAGGGAGAATGGCAAAAAAAAATTTTTGCCATTTGCTTATGAAATTAGCAAAGAAGCGATCTGATCAAATTATTAACTATCCCGTGTATTTATATTTATTACTTTATACTCTGTTAAGTAAAATGGACTCAAACGTACAATTCATTTATTCTGAATATATTTTTCCCATAAATTTTCACGTTTGGAATAAATTCAAAAATTAAAATTTTATTTATATTTATTTTTAAAATACTCTTAAAGTAATAATTTTAAGAAGCTAAAAGAGAATAAAGAGCTTTGTCATTAAATTTTAGCTGTTTAAGTTTATAAAATTCACTTAAAAATTCCATATTTTCCCGGCAAAATTTGATTTATTAATATTAAAATCTATATAATTGATCTTAAAATTTAATTTTTCATTTTTTTTCATATCTAATACAAAACTTTAAATTTATAAAAAAATTTCACAAAATTGAAAGAAGCCAATCTAATAACTAGCACTATCATCTTTACGCATATATCTAATCACAAGTTGCATATTGGCATATGCCACTCTTCCTACATTTGGGCTCAGAAACACATAGCATGACAAGCCAGTGAAAACAAAATTGAACATAAAGCAACTCCAGAAAAAATTCTGGAAACTGGTGCAGTCACCAACATATATTAAAAATATATATACACAAATATACATCTCTGAATAAGGAAAGTAAAATATCCATAATTTTCTAGTAGCAATGGTAGAGGGACAAAATTCCTTGTCAATCAAACAACTCGGACAACTGGAACCTTCCGACGGGCAGATAACATTTCATTCATCTGGGTAATCTGAAGCAAGAGCTGGCTAATCTTCTGCAAAATTATGTGAGACGCTTATTAGAGGCATAAGCAAGAGACTCGATTACTCTTTATTGACAAACTAATTAAACTATACTAAGGGCTTAAACCCCCATGTCTCACTAGCTCTTAAACCCATGAGACCTCATGCTTCATTTCTTTCTGTCAATCCAACCATTCCAATAAAACTACTATTTCTCTTTGGCATTTATTCAAACACTTTAAATGTAGCAAACAATTCAATGCATACACAAGATTGCAAAAAATAAAATGGTTGAATTAGCAAATGGACCTGTTCTTTCTCTTTGATAAGAGGGATCAGACGATTGTCGCTCTCTTCACGGACCCATTTTCGCCACTTCTGCAGCTTCAGATACAGCAACACCGCGGTCGCAACCACTGCACTCACCGACGCCAATGACCAAAAACCAGTTCCACCACGAGCTCTACTTGCAATCCAAACAATCCTAGACCTCAAAATCTCAAATCGCCACCTCAAACACTTGCCAGTCTCATTTCCCACTTTTGCTTTTGGATCCGGCGACGGCGATAATCCTTCTTCACCTTCCGCACTATACACAACAACTGAACTTGGTTGGATAGGATGCTGAGAATCTGGTGGTGATGGTGGTTGCGGAGGTGGGATTTGGAGGCCTTCCTGATAGCTTGGAGGGAAAACAGAGAGATCATCTTGAAGAATAATTTCCGGTTGGACTTGCTCCCATTCATTCAAGGATTCTGTGGCTTTACCACCTTCCATTGCTGTTCTTGATTAGTGCTCTAGCCTCTACTAAGACTAGAATTTGATGTCCGTAGAATATTAGGGAAGGCAGATTTTTATCAAGTAGGCGTGTTGTTAGTTTCGGATTCTAGATAACTGAGAACTGATCTTTATTTTCCCAGTTGGTATTATCAAAGCAGTATATATGTTTTTTCATTTTAACAGTGTGTATATATCATGAATTAATTAATTACATAAATTAACTTGTGAAATATATATTTTTTTTTCCTTTTTACTGAATTCAGAAAACAATAATCACGTAACACAGCAATTTTCTTGATCAAATCCATCTTTAAAGATCAAATCATGCGCTCATAAAAGATCAAATCATGTCTTGACTAGGAGGCGATCACATCGCATGGTGATTGCAGGTGAAATTGTTAGGAGAGCATATCACATCTTGTTTTGCAATATCTGCTCATAAGGCCGGTTGATTTTTAGTAGGTATAGAAATATCTAGAGCAGAGCTGGGGAAAAGTCTGAAGTTGACCCAATTGTCTGGATATGCATATTATGATATTTATTTATTATTTCTCATCCTCTTCTCAATAACTGCTAGTTGCATGGTAGAATAAATGGAGTCCCTTATTCTAAAATTTGTATGTTGGTATCCTTATACTCATGCTATGCATGGTTTTAGTATATAATTTTTTATTAATTTTAAATTTTCTTAATTATAATAATATTCTATGTAAATTTATTGCTCTATTTATCTAAAATATGTATTTTTCTGATTAAAGTATATTTAAAATAAGTTTTAGATGCATTTTTATTACAAGACACTAATTACGATAAGTTTTTTCCAACTATATTTGTTCCAGAGCCATATTTGAAATTTTTTATATATTATTCAAATTTCAATTAAATTCAACTAATCTAAATTATAGCATAAATATTTTAACTTTAAAATTATTTAATGAATTGCAATTTAAAATTTTAAAATAAAATAAAATATGCTATAAAACCCTCATTGTAAAAAAAAATATTATAGCTATAATTATTTAAAATATATGTAATCATATCATTCATCACATTTATTAAACAGTTTATTGTGTAAAATATTTATTTAAATTAATTTAAATGATTTGAATTAAAATCAAAATATTTAGTCATTTATTTAATCAAATTTTTATTGTTAATTTTATTATTTATAATTTTAAATGATCATAAATATATTGATTTTATAACCCTATTTGATTCTATTCTTATATTTCGTGATATGCAAAAATAATTTAATAAATATTGAATTTTTAATATTTAATTTAAATTTTTATATCTCAATTTTTATTAAAAATGATTTGCAGATAAATAACTTTAGAATTTATAATGTTTAAATTTAATTTAATAAATATAATTAAAAATTCTATAAATTATAATTACGATAATAAATTATTTATATAAAAAAATAATATTATTATTATTATTATTACAAATAAATATTTTATTTAATTTTATTTATTTATATAGTTAAATAAAAATTTATAATTTTGAAATAATTATTTTTATTCTAATTATTTATTTAATTAAATTATTCATCATTATGTGTTAGTATTTATGTCTTGCATTTATTTACAAATTAAAACATTTTGAAATCCTATGTAGCATGATTTAATTTTTTTTAATCTTATATGACACTATATAGCAATTTCACTTAGCACTTTTTAGGAAAAATATGTCTGTTCCACACACACACACACATTTATCCTAGAGATTTGCTCTCTCCAATTATAAATTTCTAGCGAACATAGCTCATCAAATAGGATGTAGTGTTAGAAATATAATTCTTTGATTTGCCTAATGAAACACTTCTTAAAATAAAATTGATCTCCCGTTTCCAATAAACAAATCCCATAATTTTGTAAAATTTATATTTTATGTTTATAATTAGAAAAATGAAAATTTAAATTTTATAAATTTGGGTACAATTAAACAAAATTTTAGTAAAATATATGTAATTTTCAAATGAACTATACATATTAAATAATTAAAATTTTATGACAAAACTATCTCTCCTCTAATTTTCTAAAATCATTATTATATTAAGAATATTTTAAAAAATAAAAGCAAATGAATTATATATTTCAAATTTATTTACACTAAACAGAGCATGCATGTAAAATGGAGATATTATGCATGACGGAATATTGTCAAGTAGGTATCAAAATGGTGAAAAGTTAGGACCATGATCTTGAAAGCCTAAATAAATTAGCTGACTCGATCCGAATTGGATACTTAAAACAACGGTTAAAAGACAATATAATAAGTTGGTAAGAACCAAAAATTAGTAAACTGGATCTATTATTGACTAGAGTTTGATTCAAAATTAACTATAGGAACTAATTTATCTTTTTTTTCCCAAATAACATTTTAATTTCTGTATAAAAATAATAAAATTATTGCCGTATTTGCAACTGTATGTCAGCTCAAAAGACAAAAAAAAGTCAAATTTCATCAAATGCTGACGGTCTTCCGAGCATGACTGGTAGTTTAGTGGATGATCGCCGATCGGGAGTGCAAAACCGTTGACTTGTAACTACCCGTCGCCTTCTATTTATTTATTTCAGAATCCCCAATTTCTCCCTGTCTTCGACTAATTAAAACCCGCCGTATAATCATTCCCTGTTTCTTTCTGTAGTGATTCATTTAGTATTTTTTAAAGACACGAAAAGGAAGCGAAAATGTTAGGGGTATTTCAGGTAATTAAATCCACAGGCAACCAACTGCAAGAAGCAAGCTCCCCACTTCCTGGTGCCGTACTAATAATACCATTGAGAGCCAAAATCCCAAAATCTATTCATATTGTTAAACTATACACCAAAATTCTTTAATCGTTCTTCTGCTAAACTATTTGCTGCCTCCGTCAACAGCAAATTCAAAATAACTCGAGGTTCAGTTTCTTTGATTTGCGTATCTCTGTCAATGTCCAGCAATTGTTTTGGTAAATTTCTTCCTCAATATTTTGTTTTTGTTGTTTGTTTCATTAATATCGTTATGTAATTGCGTTTGTTGCTGATTATGGCGAAATAGAGAGTAAACTAAGCTGTCCTTGGTTTAAATACTGTTGGGAGTGAGAGCAGTTTTGAAGTTGCGTTTGGAGGGAAATGTGAAATGATTTGTATGTTCTAATTGCGATTTGAGTTTACTCTGTGGCTTGTTTGTTTCGAGGATTTGATTATACAGTGCTTCTTTTTAAGTTTTATTTATGGTTTCATTTTTTGTAGAATGTGTGCTTTGTTTGTAGGTTATGGTTTATATTTATTTATTAGGATAGTATTGTGATCTGCATATGCTTTTGGGGAAGACAGATTTAATGGTGGATCTTTGATTGCTGAAGGATATGAATAACTTCAAATGATGTACATGATTTTGAATAGATTTTATTTTCACTACAAAATGCTAATGTTGTGCTTGTTCTTTCATAGAACCTCCTTTCATCATTCCAGGTGTAACTATGGACATAATTGACTTGTAGTTGTAACGATCATTGTGTTTGTAACCACATGATTATTTGATTCAATTTTCAAATTCGTCATAATAGAATATATTTGTAAGTGAATTGTCATATTTTGTTTTAACATTATTAATAGATGAATTTATTTTAAATTCATTTGAGTCCACTAATTTCGGTCGTATTTGGCTCAAGTATAATCTATTTCATGGATATAAAATTTCAAATAACTTTTTTTGACATTCCAAGCATTTAAAGTATGTCCTTGTAAATGAGTTCTATTGGAGCAGAATTCCAAATAATAAATCATTAAAATGACAAGCTATCCAAATGGAAGCTTAAATTTTGTGGTATTTATATGTTCCAAAAGAGTCCATATCTCATTTATTCAATATTTTGGATGATATTCTCGAATTTTCAGATTGTATAAATTTTAATTTATTTAAAATTTTTATTTGAAAGTTCTTGAGTATTTACCTTGTGTTTTGGTGCAGTTCAGGGGTTGATTAATCATTTTTTAAGGTATTGAGATTGCTTTGACAAGATGATTGTCTCTGCTCTTTTAACATCTGTGGGAATAAATTCTGGTCTCTGTGTTCTTTTCTTCGTATTGTACTCCATACTGAGGAAGCAACCTAGTTATTATGAAGTCTATGTACCACGGTTGCTAGCCGAAGGCAATTCTAAACGGAGAAGCCGCTTCAACCTAGAAAGGCTGTTACCTTCTCCTGGTTGGATTACAAAAGCATGGAAGCTATCTGAAGAGGACATATTATCATCTTCAGGCTTAGATGCTTTGGTTTTTATGCGAATTATTACCTTTAGGTGAGTGCTCTCTGAAGAAGTGTTTCCTTCCAATAGACAGAAGTTTTGCTTTCTGGGTTGACATTTTCTCCTTTTTTTTTCCTTAGACTGGGGAAACTATACAAGTAACAACCATAGATATGCACATTTTAGTGATATTGTTTGAATGTGTCTGTTATTTTCAGTATTTGATTAGAGCTATATTATCTGCATTCACATTGTTTTAGTCCACTTTTGGCAATCTGAATTTAAACATGAACTGTTGGAGAATCTATGTGACTAGCATCCATGTCATGAAAAGACTTTGAGCTTTCTTTGTGTCAACACTCAACAAGCATCTGTTATTGTCAGGAAATATGACCTAGCATTCTTCTATTATTTTGTTTTCTACCAATAGGTATCGTTTCATTTTCTGACACATATGACGATGCCAAGTACTTGAATTAAGTATAATGATATAATGACACTGTGTAATCTGAACGTGTGAAATTGCTTGTTACTGAGTTATTCTAATGAATATCTTGTATTTATTCTTACATATGCATTTAGAGAGAGCATTATAAGTAAAAGAAAAAGTTATAGATTGGGAGAAATGGGGAGTACTGAGAACTGCGTGCTGAAGAAAACAGATTCAATAAGTTAATAATATAAAGAGAGTTTAAGGATACTGAGTATCAGAAACCAAGCCCAACCTCAAAACCTAGTCTTAAGGTTAGAGGCACTAGGTTGTAAGAAGGCCCCAAGGTTGTGGCATAGATGATGTGGGATTGAGAGATTGAAGGGGCTTTTTAGATGAAGCTTTTGATGGTGAGATTATGAGAAATTAGCAGACAGGTGGTGCTGGAAATGGTCTCTGACGGCTCTGTTTCTTGCCCTTTTCTCTTTGCCTCTTCAACTTGATAGAGATCTCAAAAGAAAAAAAAAAAAAAGAGAGAAGAAAACCTATATATCATCTGCGAATATCAACATATCTGACAAAGTAATAATGGAAATATTCAAAGAAACTGGAGTGTGGGTGCATAATTCCTTGCCTAGTGTGTGCTGTGACTTTTTCGGTACACAGGAATTCAGGCAAGCACCTCTTCAGTTTAACGTTTCACTTTGTGGGCCATATTCACTGTCCAAAATGTTATGTTATTGTTGACAAGGTAATATTTCTCTGTGTTCTGCAATATATCACTATATATGTTTGTGTTGTGTTTGTCCATTCATATGTTTGTATGCATATTATTTTCTTTTCATGCAGATACCTCAGTAAAGTGTTATTATGCAGCATTTTTCCATTGATATTGTCTTAATTTGGTCCACTCTGGCTTTCACTTTCTTGTTGCATCTGAACTCGAATTCATGCTTTTTTTGTATCTTAATACTGCAGTTTGAAAGTATTTACATTCGCTGGGATAATAGGGATCTTTGTTCTTCTTCCAGTGAATTCCATGGGAACTCAGCTTCATGAAATCGACTTTGCAGATTTATCAAATAATTCTTTGGATGTGTTTACCATTTCAAATGTAAAGAGTGGCTCAAAATGGTAATTTCGTCCTCTATAGGCAATGAAGAGCTTTTCAGAATAATAAGTGTGCTAACTTTCGTATTTATTCATGAGGGTATCTTTGTTTTTACAAACCTGGTGTTTTTCTCTAAATACAGTTGCATGAACTGCTGTCCATTTTGAATTCTTTTTAGTCCTCTTTGATAAGACCAAAACTTGGGGTCCACCTCTCTTATATTGTAGTAAACCGTGGCTGAAGCCCTCATCTTGATAGCTGTCCTTGATTAGTCAGACACAGTTTTCTCACTTTTGTTGTACATCAGTAGATAACTCAGCTATGTCTTCAATAAATGTTTGATTCTGTTCTAAGCTACGTATGAAGAGTTTGGTAATGAAAATTCTTATTTTGAAACTATTTCTGTGGCTTTTAGCTATCTTTGGATCTTTTTGTCCTATGGATCCATTTAATTATTTAGTTCACATCAGGATGTTATGATGTTGTAACTCATCTGTAATCTGTAACTTAGTATCTCTCTTTCTTTCTTTTTGTCAATTGCATCAGAAACTCACATTTTGTCAACTCTGAAATGTGTTAGTCTGTATTAGTCTTTGTTCTTGTCACTCAACTGAGATTTTAGACATGTTAGCTGTGGACAATGGTTTTGAACCATAATAGAAAGGCCTAATGATCAGAAAATGCAAACCTTTGTGGTTCTTTCAGTTTTATTGAATCCTTTTAATTTCTTCAATTTTTATCTAGCATTATGGTATTACTAGCAAGTTTGGCTGATCTAGTGAGTGGGAATCAAAATAATATGAATTGAAAAAAACCTTTATAGCTTGTTTAGTTAAAAAAAAAAGAAGAAGAAAACTTTCTTCATAATATTAGTACATATAAATTGTTAAGTTATTCATTTTTTTCATTTTTGGAAAAAAAATTAAAATAATTTTTTACAGTAATTGATAAATAAAAATTATTAATAATTTTAGAAAGTAAACAAGGTAGCAAAAAGTTAACATTTTGTATTATCACCATTGGAAATGAATAGTAATAATTTTGTATTATAAACATCCTGAATTTGTAGGACATCTAAGTTGATGTGTGACGATACTTTGAAGAAAAACTCATGAGCTTTGGTCATTTTGGCAGGTTGTGGATCCACTTCTCTGCTGTGTATATCGTCACTATTTTTGTTTGTTGTCTGCTTTATTTTGTAAGTCAAATTCTATGCAGTTCTAGCTCACTATATGTATAATTTTTTGAGGCAGAATTTGACAAAACTCTAACTGCTTCTGCTGACTAAATATGACTGAATGGATAAATTATATTTAAAATCCTGTGGTACTTTTGTTATATGCATTGGAAAGGAAAATATCTGCTGAAGTAGGTTGTTGCTATTTTCTTTTACAATTAATGGCAAATGCACAAATAAAAACCATTGCCTTATATATGAATTGGCGCTGAGTAAAATTGGATTGTGCAGGAATATAGATATATATCTTCAAAAAGGATTGCTTATTTTTATTCATCCAAACCTCAGCCACATCAGTTCACCATCTTGGTCCGCAGTATCCCCGTTTCATTTGGCAGCAGTGTCAGTGAAAGTGTTGAAAGCTTCTTTAAAGAGTTTCACCCTACCACATATTTGTCCCACGTGGTTGTTCGTCGAACTAACAGACTTCGGAGTCTCATAGTATGTTATATCTTTTTTACCCTCTTTCCATGGTGGCTTTGCATGATTTTTGTGTATATATATAAACCTTTTGGAAAGAATATGATTCGTGCAATATAATGATGCATTATTAGGTGTGTAATGAAGGACACCCTTGGTTTTCAAATGTACATGGACTGTCTTGCATTGCATGGGAATGGTGATGGGAAGTTCATACTTTGTTTAAGGTTCTTAGGGATCTATAGAACTATAATATAAATATTGAATAATGAATGTGAGAACTGGTTGTTTTGCTGAATTACAAAAACCAGTATCAGAGAAAGATCATTAGCAAATTATGGGCCTGAAAAGTCATAGTTTTAAGAAGAGATTATAAGATTAGGAAAATAGGAGCTGGTTTATGTGCCATTATAGAAAAGTATTGTCCCAAAAATGGTCGGTACATAGTGATGGTCTTACTGAAGTGTGATTTTGGGAAAGGAAATCTAGCTATTGCATGAAGTGTGGCTATTTTCATGGCTTGAACCTATAATCTGTTTGTTAGTATTTTGAGACTTATCATCATTATATTATCTAAACTCTCAGTTGTGTGTGTGTGTGTGTGTGTGTGTGTATATATATATATATATATATATATATATATATATAGAGAGAGAGAGAGAGAGAGAGAGAGAGAGAGAGAGAGAGAGAGAGGAAAATAAATTATCTGAACTCTCAGTTGTCTGTATGATTACCAAAAAAGAGGTCAACAAAATAAAAACATTGAATCAGAAACTGAAATTCAAAAGAAGCAATTAAGCTTCATCTTTTATCATTCTTCTGTGGTGGTAGAAAAATAGGCCCTGAGTACCTAGTTCAAAATATAATAATAGCTGCTTTTTGAACATGCATCTAGCTGTAAGAGTTTTCATTTGAACTTGATTACTTGCCATTTTCTTTGTAGGAAACATGACACATGCCACAATGAAAGAAATCCACTAGCTTCTTGTGATAAACATTTCTAGAATTAAAAAAAAAAAAAAACAGTTAATTGGTAACTTGTGGAACTCAACTTTCTTTAGATTTTTCTATGTCTCCTTTGTTACTTATGTCTTTTCTCTCATGTAGCATGAATCAAAGAAGTTGTATAAAAGCCTTCTTCAGTTGCAATCTGGACCTTCTCACCAGAAGTATAGACGAATTGGATTATTTGGAAAAAGGGTTGATCTTGTGGATCATTATGAAAAGAAGTTAGAAGGCATAGAGCAGAATATGAGATTGGAGCAATCGGGTGTAGCATTAGCAGAAGTATGCCCCACTCTTTTCACTTTAATCTTTTAAATTTTTTACTTTATTTCATGCTCTGTAATCTTTGTTTTTAGACCATGTTCAATAATTTAAAGAAACATTTTAAAAAGGTGTATAGTTTTTGGATGCATTACATGTCACCAAATTCAATAACATCCTGCCTTAGGTGGGTTACACAGTGCTTTGATATGCATCCAAGGTAATTGTACTACTGAGGCTTTAGCCTGTTGATAGTTTTTATAGGAAACTCATAATTGTGTGTCAGCAGCTTATGACCTTTTTAGCTTTAGACATAAAAGCATGCATGCGTGTTGATCACTTGCTTCTGACCTTTTGTAAGATTTTGTTTGGAATTTATAAGGAATATAGTATGACAACTCCATTTGCATATTTATAATAATTTTTAAAAGTTCAATGCATTTATTTTTATGCTACATGCCGTTTTGCAGTCATCAGAAAGATTTTTTAGCATCTTATTTATAGAAGCTGATGGCAATATAATTTATATAAGCTGATGTCTTATTGGATTTCTTATTGTTTCCATGAGTTGGGTTGATTTATTGTCATTTTGATCAAGTTCTTTAGATTTGCAATTTCTCAAATATTATGTGGTGCATCAAACCAAACTAAATTGATTTTTTCTGTGCAAAAGGAAACTCGAGCTGCTTTTGTATCCTTCAAATCTCGGTATGGTGCTGCTGTGGCTTGCCACTTGCAACAATCAATCAATCCCACACATTGGGTCACCGAACAAGCTCCTGGGCCTGATGATGTTTATTGGCCATTTTTTTCTTCATCATTCCTGCGAAAATGGATTTCTAAGCTTGTGGTTGTAGTTGCATGTATTCTTCTAACAATTTTATTCCTCATTCCTGTTTTAGTTGTGCAAGGTCTTACTAACTTGAGTCAGTTGGAGATAATGTTTCCATTCCTTAAAAGTATTCTAACCATGTGAGTTATAATCTCAACATTGTCCTTTCATTAGTTTCATCTTCTTTATTTGGTTTTATCTTATTGGCAAACAATAACAACAGTGTGGTAGCTGTTAACAATCGGATAATTTTTTTGGAATTTCATTTTTCATTCTTTATTTTTCTCTTTGTAATGATGCAGAATACTAAATATTATCTGTATTGCTTGCAGCACATTTGTTAGTCAAGTAGTCACAGGATACCTTCCCAGTCTAATTCTTCAGTTGTTTCTTAAGATTGTGCCTCCAATCATGGAGTTCCTTTCCTCCATTCAAGGTTACATTTCTCATAGTGATATAGAGAAGAGTGCATGTAACAAAGTACTTTGGTTCACAATATGGAACATCTTTTTTGCAACTGTGTTTTCGGGGTCAGTGTTATCTCAAGTTTCGATCTTGCTTGACCCCAAAAATATTCCTGCAAAGCTTGCTGTTTCTGTTCCTGCACAGGTAACCATATATGTGTCTGTGTGTGTGGAAAATTAGAATTGAAAATTTTCAATTAGAATCATGGGATTTAAATGTATACTTTCTTTTGAAGTTGACCTGCAAACTATATGCTTTCTTGTTGTTGCTTTCTTTTTGTTGTTATCTTTAGTGATAATCTAAATAGTTGTGGATAAATTCCTGAATTTCTACAGAAGACTTTTATTTCCTTTTATTTATTCACCATACATAATTGAATTCATCTGACGAGCATTTTGCCATTGCTGCTCGCTTGACCTGCATTGGCAGGTGGTACAGCCTATTTGATTTATATTGAAGTTACCTCTATCTTTATGCCAATTCACAAACACTTGACATAAATTTTAAAAATAAGAAAGAAACTTTAAAAAAATGTTTGTCTTATGAGTTTTTTATTTTATGTTGTTTTGTCAGTTACATTCATAGCCGACAATTGATTTGAACCTAAATAAACAGCAATTGTAGAAATCCCTGAGACAGTTATATTTTATGCATGAATTTCTAATGCTTGTATGAGGAAAAAGCCTAACTATCTCTCGTTTTTCTTTTCTGGTCTGAGAGGAATCGCTGGAGAATTTCACCATGTATTGGTGTATTTTCATGTAGACACACATGTTCAGTATATATGAATAACAATCCAATGAGTTAAAAGATCAGGTTTATTAATTTTTTTATGACCCATTGTCCTTTTTTCTTTGTCTGTAGGCATCATTTTTCATTGCATATGTCGTTACTTCTGGATGGACAAGCACTTCATCAGATCTCTTCCGTATAATCCCTCTTATTTGCTCTCTAGTAACAAGATGTTGTAAAAGTGCAAATGATGAACTTGAAGTTCCTTCTATTCCTTACCACAGGGACATCCCAAGAGTTCTTTTCTTTGGACTTCTTGGGATTACATATTTCTTCCTAGCTCCACTAATATTGCCCTTCCTATTGGTGTACCTCTGTCTTGCATACATCATCTTTATTAATCAGGTTAGAAACTTTGCAAAATTTTCCCTTTTTTTGTAGGATGGGGCTTTGTCTCAGATCGTTTAATAAAAGAAAAAAAGAGAGCAAAGGGGGCAATATAAAGTTAAAGGGCAAACCCATCACTTGACTCAAGTGATGCTAATGGTTAGGCCCTAGACCATTTGCAAAACCCAAAGTACTGCAATTATTCAGGCTACAAATTTAAGTCCCCAACATTCTCCTGTTCTTGCAGGCTCAAAATTCAACACCTTTTCTGGGGTACCAGTTATAATTTTGCACATTACAAATGAATCAACTGTATAAACTCTTTTACTGCCATTATGTTGTACTTTTTAGGTCCTATTGAATAATAATACAGATTGGACAAGCTTAGCATTTTAGAATGTGTAAATATAAAATAAATGCGTAGTTTTATCTATATAAATGCTATATTAATAAGGAAATGGGAAAATACGAATCCTATCAACTTTGCTTTGTGTACTGGTCTCTGTTTCTGTGTGTGTGTGTGTGTGTGTGTGTGTGTGGTTACGGAAGTGCACTTTGACAGAATCCACAGGTAAGAGCGTACAGTGATTTCAGTTCATTCAATATGGAGGAAAATG
Source organism: Jatropha podagrica (assembly GCA_947857235.1). Classification (NCBI taxonomy): domain Eukaryota; kingdom Viridiplantae; phylum Streptophyta; class Magnoliopsida; order Malpighiales; family Euphorbiaceae; genus Jatropha; species Jatropha podagrica. Next base: position 49,898 of record CANUEP010001033.1, read on the forward strand.
GTTAATGTTCTACTGAATGGGTGTGAACTGTAGAAAGATTTTCCTCTTTCAATTTACTTAACAAAGTAGTAACAAGATCACCAACTTTCCAGTTATTAAAGGGGCCACTATTTGATTACTGCTCTGTATCACTTAAATTCTAATTATATTTTTGTTTGTACTAGATCTTTACATGTTTCTAAATGGATCTGTTGCTCTTTAAATGTATCACGCAGTTCACAAATGTATACTTGCCCAAGTATGAGACTGCGGGGAAGTTTTGGCCTATTGTGCACAATTCAATGATATTCTCTCTGGTACTCATGCATGCAATTGCAATAGGGATTTTTACTCTAAAGAAGCTTTCTATTGCATCAACGTTAATTTTTCCTCTACCAGTCCTGACATTGCTCTTTAACGAGTACTGCCGGAAACGCTTTCTGCCCAATTTCGTTGCTTACCCTGCAGAGGTATGTTATGCCATGCTTTTTGCATCCTATGCCCTAGGGGATAATGGTTCTCTTTCTTATGCTGCTTAGCTCCAAACAATTATTGACCAGGGTAGGTTTATGCTTTCAGGTTCTACTAAAAAAGGACAGACAAGAGGAGAATGACCCTGCAATGGCTGAATTTTTCAACCATTTGGTCACCGCCTATGAAGACCCGGCTCTAATGCCAATTCAGTACCCTGCAAATACTGATAGTCTTAACAGTCCTCTTCTATCTTTTAACTGATGCTTTAATTTATGGCTATATATGTAGTGTGCGAGTGATGGTAGTGGTTTCCATCATCTACTGCCATTTTGGTACGTAATAATGGGTTTCTTTTTTTGTGCCATTAGTTTGCGCCTAGTGAAATGCATTTTTCCACATACACGACTACATGCATGGATTTATTTACTTGCATGTCCTTCTGTAATGTTTGTTTTATTTTATTTTGAAAAATGTATATTAGCTTGTAAATTAACCTCAAGGCATTAGGATTTCATCTTTATTAGTAGCATTTAAGTTGATGCACGAACTGATCTTAATGTGTCACGGCTGTATATTATTGGTAATAAGATTGATTAAATTTTGGGGCACATGTGGGATGCATGCTTTTGTGGTGCAATCAAAGTGGCACTATCACGATGCAAAAGTTATCTTGAATGTTTTATGCTATTTTGCTTACCAGATGGTTTTGTTTTCTCTTTGCGTCTTTGAATTTGAATTCCTTGTATCTGTATTCTTCAAACATTGGCCAAAATTTTTCCTTCTGTTTTCCATCGGAAAGCAGGCTTAGGAATTTGTTTTATTAATTTGGTTATGATAATTTTCCTATCTATTGAAATTCCTTACAGGTTTCTGGTTAAATATTTTTTCAAACCTTTGGAGACTGCTCTAATATCTGTTCTATTTCTCCATGAAGTTTATATATTACATCTTAGAAACTACTTTTATTTCTGTTCTCCTGTATTTCCTTCCTTACGGTTAAAATACAGGAGATGGCCAAACAGCAGACCAGGATATCCGATTTTAAGGAAGTTGGTTCTGCTTTTATCATCGGAGTACCTCCCGTTCAGTGTAAAAAAACTCTCAACTTCTAGTGCCAGTATAGCGTGCTAAGGAGAGATGAATTAATTGGGCCGAGAATGGCTCTCCTTGTCTTCTGATAACTTCAGAATTGCAGAAATATAAGACTCTGTGAAATCTTGTTCTCCTTTTTAACTACCCCACGCCCATTTATCCCCTGAAAATTATACATTGTAATTCGCTGAGTTTGTAATTTCAGTTCTTTAGCTATCTGACAAGTGCATTGAGCTGCAGATGCGAATATTATGAGCATTACTGGTCATTGAATATTCAAATACACTGAATGGCATCCTGTGACATTTCTGTTCCTTTTCAACCTATGGAGCTTTGTTTCATAGATACTATGCTGCAAAGTGATTTGATTTTGTGGTTTATAACTCTCTCACACTCACATTTTCACACAAGAAACACCCAAGCACTAAATTTGAAAGCACATTTAGTCGGTACTAACAGAGAATGGACATTCGAAATGCCACATTCCCTTTTATGGTTAATGTGTCAGTATTACTTGATATTTAAAGTTGTACTTCTCCTGTACGATGACAATGGCGATACTTGGTGATAGCAATAATGAACTTGGAGATAGTGATAATTCTTCTTTCAAATATTGAAATGGTGTCTATGTTCAGATGTTAAATGCTTATGGATAGGTTATGCCTGAATGGTGCATTTATTAGTCATTAGTTTTTGTGTAGTGAATTGGGACATTGCATTTAAGTTGAATCTGCACTTATAATTGATTTAAGCCTGCCTGACTTAGGTCAAAGCAGGAAGAATATTTTAAAACATCAAATATAAGCAACTAATAATCAAAAGGGCCAGGCCTTACATATGTTACCACTTAGCATGATTTCTAGTGGTGGTAATCTCTAGGTATATGAATAAAAGAAAACAACACTGGATACGCAGAGGAAGCAGTTGGGCTGTTATGTCTCTTGCATTGACCTTGCCTGGCAAACAGTTCCCTGGTTCAGCGATTTGTTTGGGTATAGAGATTGAAATGATCTGGTAAACTATTGTTCTAGATTACGAACTTGGAAACAGAAGATGGAATTGACAATTTTGCCATAGAGAGTGCCAGAGGATAACAGAGCAAAGCATTGGTACAGTTCCAGAAAATAATATTGGCAGATTTTTTTTTTTCTCTGTTTCCTTCTGATAAAGAATAAGAATAAGATAGAAGAACTGAAGACAAGTATAAATATTTGTCATCTATGACTGAATTACCAATCCATGCATATAGATAATGTCCATTTTTTTATTTATATATGTACTTAGGAGTGAATACCAAATTTCATATTTCTATTGAATCAAGAATCGAGTCTGAGTATGGGCGCAGTGATTACTGATTGATCGTACTTGAAAGCTGGATTCTGTGCTTATTTCTCCTTCTCCCTCGTTAACTTCTGTTGGATTGTTTCATTTTTCACAGACCATTATCTTTCTTTTTACAGATACTTTTCTAACCCACAGAAATAAGAATAAAAGCTTAGTTCAAAATGCAGATGTTTGTGCAAACCATGACATAATCCAGTGATAAATGCATTTAGGGCCTATCGATTGATATAGGTTTGAATCTCCTCTCTTAATGCTCAAATAATAATTATTCGATAAAAAGATGAAATAGATGTTATTATCTATAATCACGTGATACTAGCAGTGTTCTTTCACCGAGCCAATTCAATAAAATCATTTAGTATAAATAAGAGATCTTTATTGGGTGGATCCATGGTATATACCATGGGTAAGTAAGTCTTATCTATTCCTATATCTCATTTAATTCTTATTGATATAACATAAGAGGCAAAATTAATAGAATATGTAAAAATTAAAAATTAATTTAAATATATCAAAATAGTTACTGGTTTATTACAAGCCAAAATTGCTAAATTTTGAATTCAGTTATTTAACATTAATTAATATGAACAAGGATGTCTCTGCTCTTTTGAAGTTGATGGGTTTGTATATATGTGGAAAGGAAAATCTTGCTTATGTTGAAAATAACGACGATCAATTCCGTGAAGGTAGGGTTAAAACAAAATGCTGCTACGTTGTAACAAATGCAATTGTACAGTATGAGATCATATGTCCCTTTAACCAGGTTGAATTGGTAGTTTACAATGCAGTTCAGATTAATTAATTAAGGGTTTATTATATTAATTCCCTCCAAAACATCATTATCAACGAAAATTGCTACCTATAAATTAATACGAAATGTTACGTGATATTTACATTTCTCTAATAATATTACTATTTTAGTTGAAAATGAAATAAGATCTGACTCTTAACATTATTCTTCAATCATCGAATTCCTTTTTACGAGCCGGGTGAATTTTTTTAAGATACCCGACCCATTTAAAGTAAAATTGAGTATTAATTAAATGAATTTGATATAAATATAGATACTAAATTTATTATGAATTATGGATTTGGATTGAATACGAGTTTCAAGTTCTGTCTATCCATAGATTTTGTTATTATGAATTTGCAACTTGTTTTTAGGATTTTCGATAATTAAAAGGTGGTGAACAAGCAGTTACGTAGTACTAATTCATTAAGAAAAATGTAACTGCTTGAAATCTATAGATATTCTACCTGCTTATGTGATTTTATTCTTGTATAAATATGAAAGACAAATGGGATTATAGGAGTAAAGTGTGTGTGTATATATATGAATATTTAGTTCTTTTATTATTTGTCTTTGATTTGTATTTCGAAAAGAAAGCAATATTCTTTTAATTGGTAATATAGAAGAACACAAAGATAAGCCGACCAAGTGCAAGAAAAACAAAGAGGTAGGTACAGGCAGCAAGACATTCTTATTCCTTTTGATCTGCTAAACAATGTCTCCTTCCGTTTGTATATAAGTATACATATAGCTAGAGAAGAAGCAAATCACATATAATACGTACCCAGATAGAATAAATACATGCATGTAACTAATGAGGAAGAGAAAGATTACATCTACTAGCCATGAAGAAGAACCAATCAACGATGGATCCATTTCTTGGGACAGTACTGGAGGAGGCTGCAACACTTACTGGAGAATTGAGACCCGGAAAAACATACGTCGGTGTGCAGCAACGGCCTGGCGGAGATAAAAGACACCATACAAAAGATTAGGGTTTGGTTAGGCACTTATGATACTGCTGAAGAAGCTGCAAGAGCTTATGATGAAGCTGCTTGCTTGCTTCGTGGAGTTAACACTCGAACAAACTTCTTTCCTTTCTCTAATTCTTTAAAACCTGCCCTTCCTTCGAAAATCTTAATCTTTAATCTTTTGTTGCAGAGGCTGAAAGCAAGAAACGACCAAGATTCAAGGAAAGCAGAAGAAACCCATTTTGATAATTTCTTGAATTGCACTGCTACTAGTTTTTTAAGTATTACTAGTGATCATTTTGATTCAAATTCGGATGATAAGTACTTTTTGGAACATCCGAAATTCTTAAAAGGAAAAGAGCTGTCAGATGTTGATACCCCAACTTCTTGTTTTACTAGACAGACACTCGACTGCTGGGCTGATGGTCCATTGGGGAATTTGAATGAGAGTTTCAATAGTAATTTTAATCTAGAAAATGAAGAGGATAAAAAACAAGAAGTCGAAAAAGAAAAAGAAGAAAAAATTGATATGTTGAAGATAGATTTTGCTATTCATAAAGATGCATCAATTAGTAGTTATTATTCTCCATTTTATATAGCAGAGGACATGATGGTCCCCACGGTAGAGGAGGATAAGAACTACTGCTATAATAATGATAATGAGCAGTCATTAATGGTGAAAGAGATAATGAATAGACTAAATTATGAACGTACGTTCTCAGCTTCTCTTTATGCTTATAATGGAGTACATGAGTGTTTGAAGCCTGGGTATGAAGGAATGGAAAAGAATAGAAGTATTAAAATTGAATCACGGGATGATAAAATGTTGGAGTCTAATAATAGTCTAAGGCTAATTGACATTAATGATAATGGAGAGATAATCAAGAAAAAGGAGGAAGTGCAAGAAGTAGCGGGGTCGTCTTCTTCTTCTTACAGCAAAGAAGGTGGTGGCGGTGGTGAATTGTGTTTTTGGAGCTCTATTGATCTCCCATTTTTATCTTCTTCATTAATTATTTAGTGGAGAAAAGATATTATAACATGTTTATCAATTAAGATTCTTAATATTTAATTCAAATACTCATTAATCAATATTTTAAAATAATAGATGGGTATGGATAAGCTCATCTTTGGACCTGCTAAAATCAAGACTCAAGAATTCAATCAGAAAGTTAGACTTGACATGAGATTAAAATTGGAACTTGCTAATGAGGAAAATCCCAATGCAAGAATGAAAGTCGAGCTCCTTCTTTTTTTTTTTTTGCATTTACTTATTATTTTTTGTTTCTATTATGACAACAGAATATATATTGATTGAAACGTATGTATGATCTTCTCTTATTATTATCATCATATCATCTAATTATGTTTGTTGTGTTCTTTTTTTTTTTTTTTTTAAAGATTGTAAAGATGGTTAGATAAATTATTTGAAAGGGGTGAAATTAGGCTTTTGAACCCTAAATATCACCATTAAGAAGCACACTCTTGCTGTATATATGTATACATATATTACTTCAAAACACTACTACAGTAATACTTCATTTACTTCTGGACAGGTCCATTTCATGGAATGCTTTACAGCAGCTTCATTATAGTAAATTAGTAATGAAGGGCTGTGTCTGATAGTGATATATGACTACTTTCGCTTATTTGGAAATCTAATGGTCCTACCAAATAATTTCTATATTCCATTTTTAAAACCGAACTATATATTTTTAATCTACTCTTTAATTAAATATTTCCGAGTAACATTAAATTTAATTTTTATTACCGTATAAGTTTAAAATTTAAATCCAATAATCAATATTTAAAGTTTGAATTCGCCATTATTGAAATAATTTTATCTAAATAAATATCATTTCGGTTAAATCACATGTGCTAAAAAGAAAAATTGAGTTTATTTTTGGACTAAATCATCATCATTGTGTTAGGATTGAATCATGATCAATGTCTAGGTCTTGGGTTTTTCCAATAGTTTAGGTTAAAAGTAGACATATGGTCAAGATCCTCCAAAATTTGTAGGATCTTCTCAATTTTCTTCCTCTGTCTCACCGTACCCTGAAAAGGTATTCATGACCTAAGATTAATTAAATGATTAATCTTAATTAATATGATTTTTATCGCTAATCGTCAAAAAGTTCCAAATCTTGTTTAGGGTGACAATAACTTTCCAGTATTTTGAAAATTTGGTAAGTTGTTCTTGTCACGATCCATTTCCATGGGCCGGACCGCACTAGGGCCTGTAATCCATTTAAATTGACTAATTTCACTAATAAATTTGAAAATTTATTTCACAAGTAATTTTCATATAATTTACTTAATTATAATTAAGTCAATCTAATAGTAATAAATTTCTAATTTAAATTCTATACTGAAATTAAGTGACTGAAACATAATTTATACCGATCAACAATCGGATATTAGATTCGTGTTCAGCGCGCAAAATGCAGCGTTCTGCCTACCGGGTGTCTCGCCGAAACGCCACCAGCCAATCACCGACTGCCGGCACTCGCGGAGGCCGGGAAAGTGCATCAACCCAGAATTTCACAAAACCACCAACAACTAACTCGCATTTCACCATTGAATCCATTTTCGGCGTCAATTTCATGAGATCGAGGCTCCATCTTGTTGGATTAAGGGCAACAATTAACTTACAATCACCCTTTCATGGCATTTCCTCAAATCGGCGCCGGTTATCGAAATTCTTGAAGGGGAAATGCTCATAGGATGACTGTGAGTCGATCGACACTCATCTCTGGTATTAGAGTTGTCGGAGACATCATCGCACCGGGTCGCGAAGGTTCCAGTGGCGATATTTCCCACCACAGGCTTCTACTTCCAAACCAAGACCACTGTTGAGTTGCTCTCTTCGTGCTCGAGCTTTGGCTGTGTCTTATCGTCACTGACGTTGATCGAAAGTGATGATCGGTGAGGAATCGCACTTTGAGATTAAGGGAGTGGAGAGTCACGAGAGAGAGAAAATGGGGAAATATTCTTTTTTTTTTTTAGTTTGGTTCAATTTCCTTTTTTTTTCTTTTTAACTAAATGGTTCCGATTCGATTTGAATCTATTCGGTCCACCTCATCAATTCAGTTTAATTTTCTATTGATTTACAGATTTCAATCGAATTTAACTATTTAAATTTGGCCTTTTAAGTTTGATTTGTAGAACACGAAATTATCTTTCATTGGCTAGAGTTTATAATTAAATTTTAAATCAAAACTCTATAAAAATAAATTAACGGGTTATTTCAGTTCCACTAATTAATAATGGTTTCAATCCAATGAATTTGGAAATTAATAAATTAAGGATTGAGGTTTGCATTTATATAGTGATTTTTTAATTTTTAATTGTTTAATGTCACATAATTAATTTAAAAAATCGACTAGAATTATAATAAAAATACATTCCTTTTAGCTCATGAAATTAATAAAAACTCGTATCGTTAATGTTATTCAAATCCGAATCCTTAGGGTTACCCAATCAATTTTAATAAATTGATTTTGATTTAGTACTTAATCTAACCAATTAAGTAGTGTAAATGACTTGATTCAATTTTAAATTGACTAAAGAAAGTGCATACAGTCAAAATATAATTTTAAAGGATTTTGCTTAATTTGCGCAAAGATACAAAATAATAAAAAAAGAAAGAATTGACCTTTTTTTTAAGGACAAAAAGGAGCATCCAACAGACAAATTATAAAAAAAACACAAATGCTGAGACAATGTCTAAATACATATACAGATTTCCATGGAAGCCAATTGACCAGCAATAGAATGCTTCATTCATATTTACTTAAACATACAGGAAGTGGGTCCTACAACTTTATACATTTATAGCTACTCAACTTTACATGGATTTCCTTTTTTTTTAAAAATTAACAAAAATAGATTTCTCTGTTGCTTCCATCATATCAGTGAATTAAGTATTTGAAATATGTTTTTACAATAAACTCCTTTTTATTAATAAATTTTAACTGATGAAAAAAATAAATTTTATTCACTATGGTACATGAAATGTCAGCCACTATAAGTAGTGTTACAGAGTACAAATAGAAGCCATCTTGGCATCCATTATCAAGCAAAGCAAAAGAACAAGGAACATATCATCATCTCCATTCCTTCATTCTCTTGCAATTATTGCAAATCAAGATGAATATGTCTTTAAAGCTGGATGTACCCATCATGTCTCAAAACCCTATGTCTATATATATATATATATATATATATATATATATATATATATATATATATATATAGAGGCAAAATCATGACTAAAATTCATAAAAATATATAATTACATTTATTGAACACTGTAACTTGTAAAAAATTGCAGATATCGAACATTTTTTACAAAATTATACTTGTGAATATTTATAGGATACTTATCTAAAATTATACTTAATAATTTTTGTGTATTAAGATTAAATTTTTATAATTAAAATGTAATTAGAATAATTTAGCAGCACCATGATTAAGACTTCTCTTTTAAACAGTTCAATGTGTACATAAATATGGTTGCATGTGCAGGATGAGATAGTGATTTTGCTAAGGAAGACGACCAAATTCTTGGGGAATGCAGCCAGCCAGCCACAATTGGTCTTTTCATTAACCAAAATAAATATAAAAAATAGAAATGACAGTGACACAAAGGGTAAAAAAGAAAACATCATTGCAACTTTACTCTGTAATAAACCGCTTTTTTTTCAGATAATATAATATTAATATTATAATAATGTAATTTAAATAGAAATATAAATTTAACAAAACCACAAATGAAGCTTATTAAAATTAAAATTCAATCTGACAAATTAGTGAGTATTAACTAATAACAAAAAATTAATTAATTGGGTAAACTTCTTTCCTCTTTGGCAGATAGTTACTACTCATAAGTTCAAGATCTGAGAGACAAACAATTAGGAAATCTGATTGTGCCACATGTACCTATCTGGAAACTGTTATGGTTTGACCAATCCTCTATTTTTGTCACTATATGCTCAAGAATTTATATTCTATATAAAAAAAAAAAAAAACAAAATTTAGGATTGAATAAGCATAGGCTCCACACTAATGATATTGTTTGTCCCATCACCAGATTAAAATGGTGTTTGATTACTATATGGTATTCAAGTAATTCAATTTTGATTTCTTGAAACAAATAAACTAAATGACTCTAATTTTATCAGATTTCAATTTTTTTTTTTATTTTGCAAAATTAATTAATTAATTGTTCTAATGATAATGGATTTATATCTTTAAATTGAAAAATGGATTTAGAAGTGCTTCCATACACAAAGGTGGAGAACAGAAGATTCTTATTCCTATTGTTAAAATAAGCATTAGACAAGTTATTAGGATAGGCAATAGTTACCTAAGATTGGAAGGAAGTAGGTTAACCTATTCCAGTGTTATTTTTGTAAATAAGTGCTTTGTCTCTTTCACTTATCACTTTTTGGTCTCCAAATTAAAATTGTCCTAATAGATGAAACATGCCTATGATATTGTCTTAATTCATTGATTTTCTGTAAGTGGATGGTAATGATGAGGATGATCAATGAGATAGGCTAAAAATATTCACTCTATAATTCAAATAAAATATTATTAATAAATTCTAAAATAACATGTTTGACCATTGATTAAAGTCTAATCACTATCCTGTTAGAATTATTATTGTTATGAAATTTACATATTTTAAACTTCATTTTGGTCAAATAAGAGTCAAAATTTTTTAGTGTTTTGATATCACAAGACAAATATTTAATTATTTATTATTTCCTCAATGATATTTATAAATTTTTTTAATTCTAATATCATATGTCTATTTTCATTTTAAGTTAATAGATTTAAAATAATTAAATTCTTTTTGGAATCCATTTATCTCTGCAAAATAACTTATTTCTAAATAATATTTTACATAAAACAAAAAAAGATATCTCTATAAAATGCCTTATTTGTAAAAGGAATTTTACTTCAAACAGAGATACTTAAACTGTAACAATTTGGTATTGAATTATTAATTTTACAAAATTATGAATTTTTAATTACAGTGTGAAAAAATACGTTTTTTTTATTGATATTAAAAAATAAATTTAATATATAAAAATAAAACAAAAATAAGATAAAATATGGCCTTATGTGTTTGACAGGTAGTCAAATGGATCAGAAAGGGCATCAGCGCCCACACAAAATTCTAAATTCTATCTTATGCTGTTTTTTTATTGTAATGTACACAGATACAGACTGCAATAACTCGAAATAGACCCTTACCCATTTCTTGAGTGGGGCTTTCCAACTTTCTTTAAAGCCAGACCAAGACTCTCTCTTTCTCTTTCTTGCCCTCGGTATTTCACTAACACCAAACAAAACCTCTTTCTCAGAACAAAGAGAAGAGACACAAAGAACCTCAGCAACTAAAACCCAGAATCTCTTTTCTCTCTCTGTAATAACTTCACTCTCTCCTGAACAAAGAAAGAACCTCACCATTGGTATCAAAAAGCAGAAACCCATTCCTTTTCTTTCTTTTTTGTCTCCTTCATGTCATGAACATAGCCCTCTATTTTCCTCGTTCGTTTGTGTTTCTTGCAAAAAGCTTCAATGGAGGAAACTCAAGAATCCAATGCTGCCAAGAAATGCACTACAAAGACAAAAACTTTCGAAGGCAAAACCAATACCCATAAGCATCAATGTCAGTATCAGTATCAGTATCAACGTCACTTCTTTCAATACTCAAACCAGTTTGGGTTTTTTAACCATAACCAATATCCAAGTTACTACCCTGCTCTTCTTCCTTTACCTCGTCCTATACCTCTCCATCTTGCTTTAACTCCACCTTTACCTCAAAACCATGACTTTAGATCAAAAACCCATTTGCAGAAACCTTCCTGTAAGCTAAATAATCGTCCTTTTCCTCTTCCTCCTACCTCTTCTGATACCACCCATGGACCCACTGTCACAAATTCATTAGGTAACATTACATATCTAAAATAAAGTCTCTATTTTGTTCCTTTTTGTTTCGTTCGTAATAGTTTTCTTTGCATGTTATGTTCTATGGAAGTTCATTTATGTTTGTGTTAAGGTTTTTCATAAAGACTTTTTTTTTTTAAATTTTAAGTGCCGAGTGTTGACCAACAGAGTAGAGCGGAAACAGAATCACTATTACAGCAATTGTTTCAATTTCTTTCATTTTATTGTTTTAGTCATTTTGCAGTATAATAATCCAATATTTTAGCGGTGAACTTATCTGCAATAAAGAGAATCTTATTTTTTACTTTATCCCAAAAACAACAGCAGAACAATGAAAGGAATCTAATTGCCAAAATTGAAATTCTTGCTCATTCTAATGCATAAAACTCGTATATTATTATTATGATGTTCTTGATTCTGTTATAGCAGTCTTTTAACCAATTTTAGATGATTTTGGAATGAGACCAAATTATAACTAAACAAAATTGAAGAGAATGAAAAAGGAAAAATAATACCAGTAACTTACCTGTTTCTTTCTCAATCTATAACCAGATCCAGAGAGGCTGCAACAACCTCTTAAAGGAAATGATGGAAGGAGAGCAATGGGTTCCATCAATCAGGCACTTGTAGTTGCAAGAAGGCCTGATTCTGGTGGTGTAGAAGGACCAGTCATTACTCTTCTTGCAAATCATTTTCTTGTCCAATTCAATTCCTTGCAACGAATATTCCATTACAATATGGAAATTTCTCCTAGTCCTTCCAAAGAAGTTGCAAGGATGATCAAAAGAAAACTAGTAGAGGACAATTCAAGTATGTTTTCTGGTTCTTTTCCGGCCTATGATGGTAGAAAGAATCTTTACAGTCCGGTTGAGTTTCAAAATGATAGACTTGAATTCTACATTAGCCTTCCAATCCCAACTAGTGGTAAATCATCCTTCCCAGTCGGAGAAATGAATGAATTTCAAAAGAAATATCAAGAGCTCAAACTATTTCGAATCAGTATCAAGCTCGTGTCGAAGTTGGATGGAAAGGAACTGAGTTGCTATTTGAGTAAGGAAGGTGATGATTGGGTTCCACTTCCTCAGGATTATTTACATGCTTTGGATGTTGTTTTGAGGGAATGCCCTATGGAGAAGTGCATACCTGTAGGGAGATCATTCTACTCGAGTTCTATGGGAGGAAGTAAAGAAATTGGGGGAGGAGCTACTGGATTGAGAGGATTCTTTCAAAGTTTAAGACCAACACAACAAGGACTAGCTCTTAATGTGGATTTTTCCGTGACTGCTTTTCATCAAAGTATTGGAGTGATTCCTTACTTGCAAAAGCGTCTCGAGTTTCTTCGAGACCTTCCTCAAAACAAAACAAGGAGTTTGACTGTTGAAGAAACGAAGGAAGTAGAGAAGTCTTTAAAGAACATTAGGGTCTTTGTTTGCCATAGAGAAACTGTTCAGAGATACCGGGTCTATGGCTTAACTGAAGAAGCCACAGAAAATCTCTGGTTCGCAGACAGAGATGGGAAAAAGTTAAGGCTAGTGAACTACTTCATGGATCACTATAATTATGATATAACATTCAGGAACTTGCCATGCTTGCAGATTTGTAGAAGTAAACCATGCTATCTACCAATGGAGCTTTGTATGATTTGTGAGGGACAGAAGTTTCTTGGGAAACTTTCAGATGATCAGACTGCAAGAATACTTAAAATGGGTTGCCAAAGACCGAAAGAACGAAAAGCCATTATTGATGAAGTCATGCGAGGATCTGTTGGGCCAACAAGGTGATTTTCCAAAGTTCTTGTAAAAGAATTCTAAACCACAGTGATTTCAATTGCTGGTTTTTTAACTGCTTGCTTTGTGTTTCTTCATTAAATTGTTTTAAAAACTTTAACTTGACAGTGGCAACCAGGGCAGAGAATTCAAATTGCATGTCTCAAGAGAAATGACAATGTTGAATGGGAGAATCCTACAACCTCCAAAACTAAGACTTGGTAATGGTGGCCTTGTCAGAGATCTGATTCCATCTCGCCGTGATCGACAGTGGAATCTTCTAGATAGCCATGTCTTTGAAGGAACTAGAATAGACAGGTGGGCACTAATGAGTTTCGGAGGCACCCCTGATCAGAAGTCCAACATTCCAAAATTCATAAACCAGCTATCTCATAGGTGTGAGCAATTAGGCATTTTTCTTAACAGGAACACAATAGTGAGCGCTCAATATGAGCCAACTCAAGTGCTTAACAATGTTTCCCTTCTGGAATCGAAACTCAATAAAATCCATAAAGCTGCCTCAAACAATCTCCAGCTGCTTATATGTATAATGGAGAAGAGACACAAAGGGTATGGAGATTTGAAGCGAATAGCAGAGACAAGTGTTGGTGTTGTTAGTCAATGCTGCTTGTTTCCAAATCTTGGCAAGTTGAGTTCACAATTTCTTGCTAATTTGGCTCTCAAGATCAATGCCAAAGTTGGAGGATGCACAGTTGCTTTATACAATTCATTACCATCTCAAATTCCACGCCTTATTTGCTCTGATGAACCTGTAATCTTTATGGGAGCTGATGTCACTCATCCTCACCCACTTGATGATTTCAGTCCATCTGTTGCTGCTGTTGTTGGGAGCATGAACTGGCCTGCAGCAAACAAGTATGCATCCCGAATGAGGTCACAAACACATCGACAAGAAATAATCCAAGACCTTGGTGCAATGGTGAAAGAATTGCTTGATGAATTTTACCAAGAAGTAAGCAAACTTCCTAAGAGGATAATATTTTTTAGAGATGGAGTAAGCGAAACACAATTTTATAAGGTGCTTAAAGAGGAGTTGCAAGCAATTAAAGAAGCTTGTTCAAGGTTTCCTGGTTACAGACCTCTCATTACATTTGCAGTAGTCCAAAAGAGGCATCACACAAGGTTGTTTCCTTGCGAAACTGATCTATCTTCAATTCAAAGCCAGTTTAACGATGAAAATATTCCACCAGGGACAGTTGTGGATACAGTGATTACTCATCCAAAAGAATTTGATTTTTATCTATGCAGTCATTGGGGAGTGAAAGGAACAAGCAGGCCAACTCATTACCATGTCTTGTGGGATGAGAACCAATTCACTTCTGATGAATTACAAAGGTTGGTTTACAACCTTTGCTATACCTTCGTAAGGTGTACTAAGCCAGTTTCTCTGGTGCCTCCTGCTTATTATGCTCATTTAGCTGCATACAGAGGCAGACTCTACCTTGAGCGATCAGAATCCACGGCATCCGTTAGAAATGCTTCTAAAATGTCAAGAGCTGCCCCTCCAAAGGCAACACCTTTACCAAAGCTAAGTGAGAATGTAAAGAATCTCATGTTCTATTGCTGATTTTTCTTGCAAATGGATATGGTAATTCCTCGATTATATATTTGGCACAGACGAAGTTCCAATATGGTATATAGGCCTTATTATGCACATTCCTTCTCATAGAAGTTGTAGGTAGGCAAGTCCAGGATTGAATTGCTGTACTGAATGATCATGCAAAAGATAAGTTATTGTGAACCTTCTAATCTCATATAGTTAACATAAAAACAAGATTTCCAGTTCTTCTGTAATTTGTTAAATGTCTCGTCCTGCCTAATAAATAACTTGTTGCTTCATTTTCTACCACTTTATCTCACCTTCTTCAGGTATTCCACCCTACATATTACGTAACATGGTCTAATTCATAATAATCCATGCATGCCTATGAACATTTTCTGCCTTAGATGATATGTCAATGAGTCAACGCGTTTGAGAAGCTTGTGAACCTAGTAGTCTCAAGACTTTATAAGATTTTGATATATTTTTTTATAAATGAGCATAATTTGTAAATTTCAATTGGAATATAAGTTCACTCAAGATAATTTAAGTATAACTCAAAATTAGTAAACAAAAATTTGTATAAATATCCTAAAAAAAAAAAGTGTAAATCATACGAGAGAATTGTGTTTCCAAATGACTTTTGGAATTGAATGGCTTTTGTTTGTAAAAATTTTACTAAGCATGTAAACTTTAGTTCGCCCATCTCCTTGCTGGGATTAGTTTGATTTCATTTGGCTGTATAGTTTTTCACCCAACCTAAGTCTGACAACTCACGATTTAGGTTGGAGCCAATTTGGACTGGTTTGATTCTGATTCGAATCAATTGGACAGAGCCCCCTTTAAGAGGAGATTTGACGTGAGTGTGAAATGTGAACTGTAAAAAAGAAGGGAGAATAAAGAAATATATACGATTACTGTCTGTGTCAGTAATTTTCCATGCATCCGTCAGCATACAAAGAATGGGACAGAAGAAAAGAAAAGAAAGCAAAGAAAAATAAAAGGTAATGGCAAAGTAGTAAAATGCAAATGCAATTGCAATTATAACCATTAACCAAGCCAAAGCCCAAATGAATGGAAGAGAATATGTACGGTTAAGTAATAAAGAGGAAGAGAACAAAATAAAAGCCAAGAAAAGATAATAAAACCCATTTGCGTACTCTGACTTTCGACTTACCCTTTTGTCTCTTCGCTTCTCTCTCTCTCTCTCCCTTCTCTTTTTCTTCTTTCTGTTGTTTGCATCTGTACTGTTACTGCGACAATTTATTTTCTTTTAATTATTAACGTTTTGGAGCAATGGAAAGGGAGGGAGGGACACTAATAAAGTAGCTCAGAACTAAACGTGGGCTTTTGACGGAAAACCCTACCCTTCACACCCGTTGCTTGAGCTTCTTCATTTTTATTCTCATGTTCCATGCAAGAGGAAAAGTCACGAAATTTCATTTTCATTTTCATTTTCATTTTCCCAGGAGAAACGTAACCGAAATAGCTCTATGAATTGTTGGATAGGAGGAGACTGTGTAACTTCAAAATCTAAGTAATTTGTTAAATTTTGACTTCAAAACTCTAATTTATAAACCCCTTGTTTAATATAAACATTGAGACTTTTTAGAAAAATTAAAATAATTTTTAACAGTTTTTCACTCACTTTAGTACCACTGTGAATTATTTCCTTTTCACTTTCCTTTATCTCTTAAGAGAACAAAAATCATTTTATTCTCCATATTTTCTTTTCTCTTTCTTAGCATTTCAACCCAAGTATTATGGAGAGGGTAAAATAATTTTTAACCAAGTAAAATAATTTAATTGATTTGATGAATAAAAATGCGACCCATTTATTATATACACACACAAATGTAGACAAACATTTGAACTGGCCAAATAAGGTGCTGCTACTATTTATATTTACAGAAGAATTAGTAGTAAATTTTTAAATAATTAAATAAATAAACTTCCTAATTTATAAATGATTTCCTAACTACTACTACAATTTTATTTTTCTTATTTAATTTCATTAAATATTTAATTAATACAATTACTTCCTAATTTAATATACTTTCAATATTTTATATTAAAAATATAAATACTGAAAAAATTTACATATTATAATATTATGGAGCTAAGAATAAGTAGAATAATTTAACTTGTAACTTTTTTAGATTTTAGCAAAGTTATACTATTTTAAGTTCATTTTTAAATTTTTAAATATTTTTAGGCAATAACACAAGCTTTTCTTTTATTTTAGTAAAAGAATTAACTAATATAAAATTATACGCCTATAAGTACTAAAAAAGAACACATTAACACTAACAATGATTTTGGCGCAATTGGCTTTCATTTTTGCCCTTAAATTTATGCAAATATTGCTATAAAGGATATGGCAATTCATTTGTTTGTTTTCTTTTTTAATGGGCCAACAGTAAAAACATTCAAATGTGTCAACGGTCTGCAATAACTTTCAACTGTTGTATCAGTTATTAGTTAAATGTTATTTTACGATGAACTCCTTCGATCTCCAAACCGCGGTGGTAGATATGATATACTTAGCCCCTCATACCCACTCGTTAATTAGGAATAATAAATTTATAATAAAAATTAAAAAAAAAAAAAAAACAATGGGGTAAAGCTAACTTACAAAGAATTGTAGAATTAACACAAACATCGAACAAACGACTAACGAAATCAGTGAGTTCATAAAACGTCGATTCCCTCTGTCGGTGATGGAACAGTGTTATGTCATTGTCCGTTATATCAGGAGACACCCGTATATGCAATATTTATGTAGCCAAACCAGATAAGCGATCAAACGAGACGTGATTATTTTGTTGCACCAAAATGGTCCCATCCATCCATCAATTTTCATTCAATCAAATCTCAATGCTATCGTGTTGTATACTTGTCAAAGTCAGGCTTTTCTCCTCATTCAAAATTTGATCGGACGGTTATAATTATTCTGATGGACCTACTACTAATATTGTGATTAGGACCACTAGCTTATACATACTTTTGTCATAGGTGTCTCTATCAGTGTGAATGTATCTGTTTTATGTGCCGTCCAATCCCAAGTTACATCAGGTGACTTGAGCCTTTTTTTTTTATATTTAAATATATTGTTTTTTATTTTTCTTTTAAAACAAACAAAACACAATTTCATTCCATTATTTCAGGTGGAATCGTCTAAATAGAAAATATATTTATAAACAGAAATATGAAGTCGAAACAGCATCCTGATTAGATTACCTTTCTTTGAGCTTTAACTTGAACAAAGATGCTATATTAGCATCCTCTGGGTATAGCTTTGTGTCCTGCTCCATTTGGCTGAGCTGCAAAATAGAGATACGTTTGGGACTGTTAATAAAAACTTGTCCTTATAGATCGGGCTTTCCCAACTCTAAATTTGGGCCTTCAAAATGTTAGGCACAATTTTAACTAAACCAAAACTTGATGAGATTTCATACCTTGGGGGCCTGCAGTATATTTGCCACCCCAAAAAATTTGGTTTGAACGAGAGAAAGATGTTTTGCTTAGTCCTGCTGTTAGATAAAAGAATTGAACGCTACGGTGTTCATAAGGCCATATTCAATCAAGCCAATGGCAAAGAGAACAGAGATGCATAGATTTCAAGCAAATAATATTGTTTACTACATCAAGTCTTTGATTTTACTTTCTCAGCCATCTCTTTCTACAGAAAATGCAGACCTTGCACTCAAGGGAAGGGAATTACAGCATACAATTAAATTGTAAATCTTAAAAAGTGGGACCCAGTAAAGATTTTTCAGTTGGAAACTGGAGTAACTCTCGAATTCCTTCGCAAACCTGCGTGCAATAGATTGTTGTTATTACTCAGAATCCTAGAAGTTAACAACATACGCTTCTTTATATGGGTCAGAAAAAAGAAGCTAAGGATTGTCATATAACTGCTTTCATTTTGAAAAATCCTTCAAAAAATATGCCTTTGATTCAGTTTTTTTTTTTTTTTTATTGTATAGCAAATGTAACTTTGTTTTCTACACCTTAATCTGAGTAGAATCCCAGTAACCAAACAAACCTTTTTGTTAGAGGAAGACAACAAAGACTGAACTGAAAGTAGATTTGGCATGTCAAAGAAGGGAGTTTGGCTTGTGTGGATGGCAGGAATGAGAGGAAGAGAGTGAGGAGGGGGAGAAAAGAACAAAATATAACTCCAAGTATAAACATATACCATCTTTATCTGAGCTTTAATTGATGCAATTTGGTGAGTGTACTCTTCTATTTGCCTGCAAATGCAATTCAGAGATTTATTAGGGTCCAAATATAGCAAAATTGAACGCCAAAGAAGAACCAAATTATGTCAAGACGGATGATACACCAAAAAGAGAAGAAACACAAGGGAAAGATGCAGGTTTGGTCCATATAATCGATTATACCTGTCACCTGTGGCGTCACGGGCACACACCTACTATACATACTGAGAAAAAGATATTAAATGCTTCTTGTAATTAAGAAAAATTTAGGATGCATCTCGTCGTCCTGCAACATCTGCAGACTTGTATTGCTCTCTTTGTCTTCCCCCTTTTCACAGAGTGTCTATAATTACCTTTGGCTACTCATTCTATTTCTCATTTAGTTTACATTGAGTTATGTCTAGTTGTCTTTCTCAAAGCATGTAGATTTAATGTGAGTCTGCAGTTGATCAGCTATCACCATTAGTCTTTTTGGAAAATTCATTTATCCAAAACAACTATTCTTTTACATCAAATGCAAAACTTTTTTTTCCAAGACATCTCATATAACCACGATACAAATTTGGGATTTATACTTAGTTGAGTATCTCATCACATGTAAGTATTACAGAATTTAATTCTATAAATCCATTAATTATTGGAGGTAGATAATCACATGAGGTTTTGACATGACTACTAAGCAATTTAAGTTGCCGTTTGGCATAATGAACAGCACCAACCAAACACAATAGTTAATAATGAAGACTTTACAGATGGTCTCATAGACAAGATATTTCAAGTGAATATAAGACAGGTATTCTTGGTACTCAGTATTAACTATTAACATCTAAAATGCCTCCAAGTCATGTTTCTATTGCTTGGGCTACATATATGCTACCACTTCATAGAGGATACATGTGTTGCAAAAGAATTCACAAAAACATTTTGATTAACCAAAGAGAAATTGCATACCTGGCTATCTTCTCCTCTCTTAGTGATATGTATTTTAATGCTTCAGACCAAGTAAACTCGACATGGAATCCTAATCCAATATCCACAAATATGTGTTGTGTATCTGGTCTATAACATACAAAAGAAAAAAAAAATTCATAATCCAAAAACACCCTTCCCATATTGCACCCTAGATATGTGATCAATTAACACAGTGCAAGAAAATAAAGTATTTCAAGGAAACCAGAACTTACACATCCGCTTGCATATATACTTCAGATCCAAGGTTAACCAATGTTCTAAGACTGGTTACACTATTTTTCTCCAAATTTTCTATGTTCTTTCGCAAATCTGAGCTGAAAATAAATAGTCAAGTACACGCTGATACAAGGAAGGATTACCAAGCGTCTTGCAAAATTTTGAATTATAGACTGTATCTAAGTTCAAATTGCAAGAAGAGAAAATGAAAGGAAAATCGCTTGACATCTGCAAATTTGAAAAATAAAAGAAAGGAAGACTCGAAGAAAGAAAAGAAAAACATTCAAGAAACACAGTTTCTCTGCGTAAGAGTTAGTGCCTTAAATTCTGTATCTTTGATTGGTTTTAATGAACTTATTTACCCATGCCAAATTAGGATATTCCCATTGCACAAGCTCCCTGCTTCATGACGTTGACATCTAGGGAAGGATTTTCTATTCTATAATGTCTTCCCACTATATTGCATAAAGGCATTTTCCAATATTTGAACCAACAACCTTTCAATCAGAAAGAGCAACCTTAGCATCCCAAAACAGAATTGAAATGCTATGAAACAAAGCCATTGATCATAACATTCCTTTTACCGTAAAAAATTAATCAGAACCATTCTTCAAAGTGGAAAATTGTGCAAACAATGAAATTCTCCCCTTATGCAAAGGACAAGATTTAAGAGGCAAAGAAAATGCTAATTGCACTGGTTAATCTCCATAAATAAACAATAGGAAAAGGATACAAAATTTTTTGTTGTTCAAAGACTTTATCCCTGCAAAACAAGAAAATAAAAGCAATCAAGAGGTATTATTACCTTTGCTTGAAATTTAATTTCCCTTTCTTACTAATCAACTCTCGAACGAATCAAACAAATACGATCCTGCTAGCTATACAGATTCTTTAGCTTCTTCAGACGGTCATTCTCACACAAGTTTATCCATATTGCTATTGTACTAACTCTAGGAAAATTTTCTACTAAACGTTGACTGATACAATAAGTTTAGGCTAATCAATTTGCAAAACGCTACCTAAATATGCTTCCTCAATCAGTGAGACAATTTTCTGATATTCTTCATTTTTAATTATGCAAAATAGGATGGATGTTAAAATGGTAGAAATGCTTAGAGAAGATTTAAAGGGGAAAAAAAGGCGAAAAAATGCAAGACGAGAATGCTATACCGTTCGGCAATAGCCCGAACAAGATCCGGTTTCAAACGGCGATCAACAAATTCCTCAAACTTCTGTACTTTTTCCTGACGGTAGTTTTCCATTATCAGTCCCTAATAAAAGAGAGACGAGAAAAAATGTTCAGTTCGCTTAGGCATTTTGTCGAGCTTCATAACTGCACAAACAAACTAATTACTCAGAAAGAAGAAGGGCGAAAATTTACTCAATTCAGCTTTGTTCTTTCTCAGAGCCGCAAAACTGCTGAGAAGAAGACCAGAAGCCTGTAACTGTAATAACCACTATACGGAAAGACTGCGGAAGCAGAGTAGAAAAGAGAGAACAAGGTGAAGTAATATTTTAGTACTTCTTGAATTTATGTTCAAACGGGAGCGTCCAACCCAAAAAGAGAGAGAGAGAAGCAAAAATTAGTCGAAGACGAAGAGCGAGAAGATAGATGATAGTGTCACAAATTGTTGCTTACTGGGATTTTAGGGTTTTGGGATGAGCGGGAAATGGGCAAATGAATGGCCTATGATGGCTTCAATAGCAACAAATTTTACGTCGTCTGCGAATAAAGGAAAAACTCTCTTTTTCTCAAAAAAAAAAAAAAAAAAAAAAGAAACTCTCTTCATCTGCGTAACCGCAAGTCTTTCTTCATCGACTCTGAACGCCGTCGTTCCACCACCAAACGGTCATTTTAAGTGATGAATAAAAAATAGAAAAAGGTAAAATACATTTCATTCCTAAATTATGTCCTAATTAACACTTTCCTCCCTTCAGTTTCGAAAATAACAATGATATCTTCAAATAAAATGCAAAACACGAGGAGAAAATGTCATTAAATTAAGACATTATTTAGATATCCACGTGTACATATTATACTATTTTACTTTAAATGATTATATTTAAAAAAAAAATATCAAAATGATATCGTAGACTACAAAGCTATAACAAGGTTATAACCTTCTATTTTAAATAATATTTTCTTTTTAATTGATGATAAAGCGCTTTTTTTATGAAAACACCCTAACTGTGAGACAGGGAAAAAAATTTAACGACGTCGTAATCATTTCTCAAAGTTAAGAGGGCAAATGCCTTAATTAAGATATAATTTGGAGACTCACATATATTGCTCTTAAAAAAAAAAGGTCCATCATTAAAGGGATTAGCTTTCATTTCACTCGATCCGAACCAACTTTGATTGAAATAACTGAGAACTAAAATATAATTAAAAAAAAGCTGAATTTTAAAATATATGAATCGAACTGAATAGATTACATGTATGAATAACCAAATCAATCAACCTAAAATATTTTAGTTTTATTCATAGATAATCAAATTGAACCAAAACAACTTTCAGAATTATTTTCTTTGAACTGAAATCAAACTAAAACGACCGAAATAGAATCCTTTTGATTTGATTTTCCGGTTTCTAATTTGATTATTTCAATATATTTGATTTCCTATGAAGAATAACTACTCAAAATTAACCAAAACAAACTGATTTTGCTGAAGAATCAAATGAAACCGAACCAAATAGCATCAAATTGTCTTGCTCACCCCTTACCTAATAATCAAGAAATTTAAGTGAATGACACTATCGGTTGATGCGTCATTGATTTCAAATGCGGTCGTGGTGATAGAACGGACGTCAGTTGCAGTAATAGTTTCTGAATTGTGTAACTAATGGCTGTGTTTGTCCAGTGCAACTTGCCAGAATACCATAAGCACTAGAGAAACCAGTCATGCAGTTGGGCTCCAGCGATCTCCCAAATCGAGTTAAACCAGTAGCAAGTAAAGCAAAGATCAAAGACATTAAACAGCATAAATCTATAATTCTGTATTAATGACAGAAGGGGCCTGGGGGGTGAAGGACGCAGTACCTGCAACTGCAACTGAAATGAAACAGAAAACTATTGACGAAAACAATCCAGCCAGGACCTTCTTGCTCTCCCTTGATCAAACTAAAAAGGAGGTGTTCTGACCTGTACTCAACAAGAAAAAATCAACATTTACGGTGTAGCCTCCAACATTTCAGAACAAACGATTAATGGTACTTCACTCTTACCAAGCCAGAAGCATAGTCTTTGCTTTTGAACGTGCAGAGTGCTGTTTAAACAAATATCTGTATGTTTTATAAAAATAAATATATTCAGAGTGCTTTTTCCTGGCTAATGGATATCAAAAGAGGGCCATCACAAACCAGATTATACTACAAAAGGGTTTGTATTTAGGCTGTTGCCCAGAGAATTTTTTCCAGTTAAATTTTCTTTTTTTATTTTGAAATTTTGTCTGCAGTTCAAGACCCAATACTACTGATTGAATGACTAACAAATAGTCACAAGACTCTGTTATAAATTTGCCTTGCCTTGGAGGAGATAGTTGCATCACACTTACAGCATTGTCAGGCTGCATTCAGCTTTATCTTCAGTAAAGATCATGCAAAGTTCTTTTGGAAGTCGGGAAGAAGAGGAAAAAGAAAGAAGACATGAATGAAAGTAAACACGTAATTGATTTCTATTGAGTTGAAAACATTTCTTGTTAAGGAATGCCTTTGAAGATGCTACACAAACACAACAACGAACATTTTCCTGTTTGCCTACATGCCTTATTGAAAATGTATCACAGGTGAAAATACAGCAAGAATCAATATACTCAAGTACATTTCTGGTCAGTATAAAAGGTTTATACCTGCCCATATCATTGCTCCAGAGAGCTACAAGTCTAGACAAATTGAAAAAACCAGTAATGTTTCCACAACGACTTAGCCACATCTCAAATTAAACAAGAATCCCAGGTTGCATGCCAATGAAAGTTTAAGTTCATTATTCAGTTGAATAACTAGATGAGTTCAATCTCAACCACATTTCCAACAATTCCTGACTAACAATGTTCTTAGGATAACACATCTGATAAATTTTAATACCCATTCAAGACAAAATAACATGTCCATTTCTGGAATATAAGATAGACAGCGTAAATCTGGTGATAAAATTAAGCAAATTCAATTTACACATTAATGCAAAGAATTTTTATGGACTTGTTGTCGATATCTCTTAATACAATGTATCATGCCTAGCACTACTTACATCCCAACAACCTATTTTTTTACTACATTATTCCAAATACATTGGACGCTATTAAAGGACAAGAGTATAAAAAGCTGGACGAAGTGAACTTCCCTTAATAACAATAAAAAAGTGACTTCAATGTTTAAAGTTTACCTTTAAGGAATACTGCCATTTAAATGAATTCTATCGAACATTATATATCTTCTCCTTTTCATTTCTTGTCCTGCATATCCTAGAAATATGACTGTTTGCATTTTTTGGCGTTTCCATTAAAGACCAGATAGTAACCTGATGTTGTAAACATCCATAGGCCACTGACTGCAAATGGCTAATGGAGTTTCATAAATGTTGCTCGTCAATAGTAAGATAATGCAACTAGCAACAAATGCCAACTTTCTCATTGCAGCTCCCATCCCATAAAAAATTCAAGAAAGCTTTAGCACAATAATCAATTTACAAGGGCATGTCATTGAGTATCTACAGAATCAGAAGAAATAGTGATTGTTTCTAAAATTGACTGGGACTCAGCATCAGAGTTTTCCAGCCTATAGGATCTACAACTGAAGTAGAAAACTGCACTCATCATCATATCAATAAGCACCACAAATGAATACATAATCACCAAAAGTGGACCTTCCCAAATCCTTGAAGATCCATCTCCATAACTCAATGTCTTAACTCTATGCTCAAACAACCCTTCCACAAAAGCCATACCAATTGTCGATCCAAGGTATATGAGGAGACCAACTTGCGTCTGTCCCCTAATCAAAATACTGGACCGAAGCAAAGCCTGCGGCCCTGAAACATCCTCCAATACAGATATCACGATGCCAACATTGCAAATGATAATTGCATTGGCAAAAACCACAGAGAACACTAGCCCCACCATTATTGCAGCATACAAATTTAACTCAGGCGAAAACCCAATTACAGAAAATGAAGCGCAGATAGCTAAGAGAAGAACACAGAATAGTGTAACACAACCAACTATCATCATACAAGCCCACAAGTACGTCGAAACAACCTTTCTCCAAATTTTTCTCATTATCACGCAAAACTTGGAAAACTCTACTTTTTTCTTGGCATAAGTGCAATCAACAGAGTAAACTACTGCAGCTTTGGATAACAGAGACAATGTGAAGAACAAAGGGAAGCACATTGCTGAAGAAACAACCATTTCAGAGAAACGGTAACTAGACTGTTTGAGAAAAGCCCTCAATGGGAGTCCACTATGTTTTGCAACCAACATAAGCCTAATAGTCAGTCTTTTAACTATAGAATGATCAACAAATGCATTTGATAAAACAATGGCAGAAACCGGACAAATAAGCAAGGCAGCAATAATCATAAATGAAGAGGAATTGAATCGAAGAATCCTCACCGTTTCTCTTAAGATCTCTAATGCATTCATCGAACGGAATTGGTGATTCTGCCTATCACCATTTTCAGCCAATTCCAACTCAAAATTCTTTAATTGGGTATCCTCAGTTTCCTCCTTTTGTATCTGATCCGAATCCAAATCCAAATTCACTCTAGGAGAAATCCCACCAGACACTTCCATTTCATCAATGTCTTTACAAATCAGATTGGAATTAAAACTAAAACTATGTAACTGAAAATGAAAACTGCAGATTGCCCATCAACAAGCGAAATGACAGAATCAGATCTGAAAATTAAGTAAACGAAAAGAAAAGAAGAAACGCCTGGTGTCAAAATGGGTATTGTGCAGCAAGTTTTCAAGAACAAGAACTGGAACCAAATGATTGGTGATGGAATTGAGAGGCAAGAGATTTGAGAATAAAATGTACTATGTTGTTGTGGGTTTTGAATGTGAAGAGTCGGTGGATTCTTGGCGTGAATAGATTGGTGGTGTTTTTGTATGAGATTTGACGATTTTATATAATTTACGTTGTCCGCGTTCAAGAATTTGCCATCGAATTTGAGCTACTGTTTCACTTATGGCAACGGTTAAAGATTTTTCTTGGGGTTAATTGCTTAAGGCCCTGTTTGGAAATAATTTTAAAACGTGGAGTAATTTCTTTAAATATTATTTTTTACCTTTTCTATTTTCCTAATAATAAGTTAAATTATTGTAGTTTTTTGGGTTTTGCTTCTAGTTCTCATGTAATTTTTTGTTGTTTTGTTGTAAACCCATAATTTTAAGTGACTTTTGTATTTCTCTTCTATTAATTATAATTAATAATATAATAATATATGCAAATATATATTTTGTTTTGTGATACGAATTTGAAAATTTTGCATTTCATCTCATACGGTAAAAAAAGATTTGTTTCAGTTTTAATTTTAATTATTACAAGCAAAATTATCCGTGCTTTATCGTAAATTTACAAATCATCTTATCACATATTTATTATTCAACCTCTCATTTTTCATCAATTGGTCAACGAGAGAAGAATTTAAGGACATCCAAAATAAAAGAAAACAATTGAAAAAAAAACGAACAACAAACAAGGAATAGGAAAGAATATGGCAAGCAAAGTTACTGGATATGAATTGCACCCATTCAATTCAACATACAAAAGGGTCATCTAGACTAAACCTCTATCAGTCTCTGCCTCCAACGCAGATGTGCCCAAGGATGGAACTTGCCAAGACTCCCCTTTTGTTGAGCTTGCTTGTTCAACACGAATCTCCCTGCCTATGGTTTTAAGAAGACCAGAGACAGCAAATGCAGTTATTTAGTTAAGACTCTTCTCAATATCTTTTTGAATGATGTTAATGTACATGCAACGCCATTAGCAATTAAAAATATAAAATTTTGACATAACAATTAAATCATCCAACAGCAAACTAACCAAAATAGAGTATTTCATTAAAAAAAAAAAGAGAAATTAAGCTTATTTAAATTATTAATCAAAATTATTATTACGAGTAAAATGATCTCTTAATTAGTGAATATCTATTGAAATGATATTTTTATAATATTATTATATGTTCATGAATTTTTATAGAAATATTTAAATATGAATTTGACATTTTTTTATTTATGAATGTTATTAAAACTTTTGAAAAAATTTCAAAAATTATAAATTTCTTAAAGGAAGAGTTTGAGACGAAAGACATTAGAAATATAAAGTTTTTATCTCGACCTGA
This sequence comes from Jatropha podagrica, assembly GCA_947857235.1. Classification (NCBI taxonomy): domain Eukaryota; kingdom Viridiplantae; phylum Streptophyta; class Magnoliopsida; order Malpighiales; family Euphorbiaceae; genus Jatropha; species Jatropha podagrica. The sequence continues at coordinate 77,589 of CANUEP010001033.1, forward strand.
ACATCAAGCATTTCATAAATAAAATTTTACTTATGATTTTACCTGTATGGCTAAGTTATTCAAATGATTTTATGTGGATAATAGTGAAGTCACTTAATAAAAAGATAATCATTTTTCATTTAGAGAAAATTATGAAAAGCTCTTGGTTCTGAAATACCATATTTTAATGAAATAAATGCATTAATATATCTTGCTACTCGTACTTAACTTGATTTTTATAAATTTTTAGCAATATATATTTCTTCTTAGATATGAAAAAACTAAATAGAATTAAGTATATAATTTGACATCTTCATGGCACGATGTATATGAGTTATAATATAATATGTCAAAATTATTTTTTATTGGCTATGAAAATGCACGTTACTTGTAAATTCACGTTATGTTAAATCATAAACAAACCATTCATTTATATGTGGAGGTATATTTATTTTATAATATTCAATAAACGAAGTGTTACTATTACTTTTTTAGCCATGAAAATTTTAATAACTCGTGAAGAAATATGAAAAGTAGTCTATTTGTTTAGAAAGAAATTTCTATAATATTATAAGGGCATGTTGAAGGAGATAAGAAATATATTTCACTAAAAATTTTTCTTTATTCATGATCTCCTCAAAGAATGTTGAAATTAAAGTTCAATTAGTCAAGCATGGTATTGTTGATTTGTTTGTCAATATATTTTCTATTTCTATTGTAAGTTTTGAAAAATTAATGCACAAAATTATACTGCACAAAGATCTCAAATTTATCTTCATGATGTAAATTAAATAATACGTATTATACTCTGTTTCCCCTTTAATCAAGGTTTTGTCTTATTGGATTTTCTCTCAGTAAAAGTTTTTTAATAAGGCAGTAGTTCAACGTGTATTTAAAAAAAAGAATAATATACTTTTTTTTTTCTATAGTGTTTTTTCTTAGTAAGGTTTTAACGACGCATATTATTTAAAGGATATACATAAAAAAAGGAGCGTTATGAAATAAGTTGATATATTATATGAACTAGAAGTCTATAATTTTAATTATTGTGAACTCTATCTTCCTAATTTGTAAGTTATTATGAACTCTATCTTCCTCCTCTATTAAGGTTTTACTTGTGTAACTATATATATGTGGTTCTCATCACTAATAAAATATCTTCGTATTTTCTCTCATATTTTACCGTCTATTCTTTCTTTTTTTTCTCTCTAGTTTTATATTATTTTATAATACCAATTGACTTTTATAATTTTTCATTGTTTTATAGTTTAAAACTTACAATATTAAGTGATGTTTTTATTTATTTAATATATTTTGGAGTTTTTCTAATAAAAGTTTTAATAATAAAATAACTCTTAATAAGTTAATTTTATTAAATTTTATCTTTTTTTTAATATATTAGAAATTTTTATGAGCTAAACAACAGGAAAAATATTCTTTTAATTAATCAAATTGATGAAAATAACTTACGTCTCCCTTTAATTTATTAAATTAATAAAAATAACTAATATTGAAAGGATTTAAACTCGGAATTTTCCACAAACACGAATATTTCACGTTAACATATGGCAACTTTTCAATTTAATAACCGATAGATACAATTTAAAAAGAGATGTTTTTAATTTTTCAATTTCGTAACATGGCATGGCTTGACGTATGGATTGGGCCATCAAGTATACACAAAATTATCCTAATTATTCAGAATAGTAACAAAGAATTGCTGGCCCAGAACAAAGCCCATCATAGAAACAACCAATAGATTTCTATCGAGAGTCGAGACCGTCTAAAGTCATTATCTACTGCTGACGCCATCAACTGCTTCTTCTTCTTCTTCTTCCTCATTTGCCTTTCCTCTAAATCGTCTCTTTTTCTTTCTCAGCCTCCTCGGTCGATCACAACCTCTCGACCAGTTTCTTCATGGCAACAGCCGCGGCGGTAGCGGCAGCACCACCTACTCTTGACCTTTGTACAGTCCTAATCGAATCAAAACGCATCATCAACGCCCACTCCCGTCATTTTCTCGCTCTCTCTGTCCTCTTTCTTCTCCCTCTTTCCTTTTCTCTCACTGTGTACCCGACTCTTCAAAACCTTCTTACAAATTCCTCTACAAGCAACTCTAAAATTTTCTTCACTAGCTCTGTTTTCTTCCTTGATCAAGACCCGTCTGATTTTATAATTACCAAAACCATAGTTCTTTCTCTCCTCTTCTTTCTCTTTGTCTCTGTTTTCGCTCTTCTTTCTGTTGGTTCTATCACCTACAGCGTGCTCCATGGCTTTTATGGTAGACCCGTCAAGTTTAAATCCGCTATCAAATCAGCTTTCGCTTCTTTCCTTCCTCTTTTAATCACAGTCTTTTTTGTCGAAGTTGCTGTGTCTGCGATATCTCTGGTTTCTGGGTTTTCCTTATTTTTGGTGATTAAGGGTATGGAGCTTTTGGGATTGGACCTCCAGTTCTCTTCTCCTTATTTTATTGGGTTATCTGTAATCGTTTCAATTGTTTTGGTATTAACTTTAGTGTATTTGCAACTTAATTGGTCTCTAGCAACTGTTATTGCGGTTGTTGAATCGAGTTGGGGTCTTGCACCACTGAAGCGGAGTACTTTTCTGATGAAGGGAATGAAAGGAGTGGCTTTTGCTTTACTATTGTTTTTTGGATTTTTGGTGGGGATTTTGTTATTCCTTACTTCTGTATCAGGAGTCACACTGGGTATTGGCACTAGCAGAGGATGGAAAACTTGTGGATCTATTCTGCAAATTGTGGGAACTTCAACTCTGCTTATGCTTTTGCTCCTTTACAATGTTGCAGCAAATACTGTTCTATATATGTATTGCAAAGCTATACATGGGGAGCTTGCTTGGGAGATTGCTGAGGAATTTGCGAGGGAGTATGTCAGCTTGCCCTTTGATGATGGAAAAGTCCCTCACCTTGTCTCTGTTGTTCATACTTGAAAATAATAATCGAAAGGTTTGGTTGTTCATATTTTTCTTGATATTTGTCTATTATAGTTGTTTTTGTGCATGTGGAAAATCAGTTCTCTTAGAATGAGAAGCAAAAAAATATGGAACTTGTGAATACCAGTAAATGAAATAAAATTTTCTGTTTCTTGATATAAATTGTTTGTCTCCCTCTTTTCACAAATTACACTTGCTTGCTTGAAGAATGAATGTCTCCATTGAAATAATAATCAGTAGCTTCCTGCTTTCTGGAGTCAGGGAAGATCAAATTTGATCGCAGGGGTGGATAACAGAAAAATGTAGCATACTTGAATGATGCATTTCAATTCACCTTTCAAACATACATTTGTGATTCGAATATTGGGAGAAAATTGATATTTAATTAAGTTTTAACATAAAATGAAAATTTCTCAGCTTTAATAAGTTCGAGCTTTGTCACTTCCAATTGATATATGCCAATTCTTTTAAACATTGATTCCAATCGCAGAGTCTATTACTCAACATTGTTCATTTGATTGCATGTGCAGGTCCTACAATTTGTGGTTCATTTCAGTGTCAAAACTACTGTTAGATTTTGATAGATTTTGATAGATTTTCAATTAGATTTTTAATTTGGCAACCTAATTCTAATTTTTTTTCATTCATTCGTTCAGAGGCCAATGAGGCAAAATAACATGGTTAACTGCCTGTTGGTCTCGCTTCACTTGCCAAATTAATAAAAACTCATACTTGACTAACCAAATTGAAATTGATAAAAACTTCTGATTGAGAAGTCTCAATCTGAGACCTCACTCTTCACATACATGCACAGAGCAACCAAACCACACCTCATTCATAATCAAATTCTAATTTTAGTTTGAAAGACTTGAAGATCGACTCATGATGAAAATATAACATATGACAAAAGTGGGCAAGTTCTTTTCAGGAATGAAAGTAAAATATTCAATAGAAGCCATCCATAAGAATCCATATCTAACAAAAGCTCAACAAAGAGATTACAATTGAGAATAGTAATAATATAAACAACACATCAACAAATTTGTCATCTTGGCAGAGTCCCTAATGCAAGAGCCAAGGACCAAAGGCTGCAACGAAAGCTTATGCAAGCGTAGAGTGTGCCGGGCTCAGAAAAACAATTACTTGAAACTCTTTACTGCATTGTCATGTCCTTCGCATGAAGCCTGATTCCACATTCCAAATTCGGATGCCAAAGCAATGGGCAAGGTGATTAGCCAGTTAGTCCACTAGTTCTTGAAATGTTTTTGGCCCAAAAATGAAAGAATGTTGAGCTTTTCCCTCAATGAAATCCAAATGAACTTAATCTTCCCAATCATATTTGACTTATAGTCAAAGCTTTCTGTTGTTAGCCTGGCTAGATGAAGATGATGCTTTCAATCTAAAAACATCCTCATCTTGATCAGGCCGGAAGAGGAGGTTGCTCCAGTTAGTCGGCCTTTGAACAATCCTGGAAGGAACCCTGTCACTATCTTCACCACCAGATGCTTCGTATCCATCACTGGTGGACCTTGATAGCGGAATTCCATTGTGAGCAGCCGTACCTGCAATTGATGGACCTGTGAGCCGCCTAGATTCTTCAGCTCCCGATGAAGAAACTCGGAATGGATGGATATCTGGTGAGTCTAGACTGCTTTCTGGAGAAGAAGCAACAATTCCAACTGAGCTTGACATTGCTCGGCTAGTTTGGAAAGCACTTCTTGCCTCAAGCTGAAGAGGGACCAAACTAGTAGATGTCTCGGTGAAACCTTTCTCAGCAGCCATTCCTGAAACCTTAGTTACAGGCTCTATGGGTAGGTCAGCTGGGAGGCGCACTCTCTTATTACCTCTCCTTCTATTATTGTCTGGCCTGGGGACCATACGGCGGCCACTGCTTCCAAAGCTGCTATCTCCTTCTAGACCAAAAGGAGCTTCCCGCCTCACCACAGGTTGTAGGATCCGGGACTTTTTCCTCGCCTCTGCTGCAGCTTTTGAAACCTCTTCTGCATTTAACCGGGCCAATGTCCATGGACTAATCTTTACTGCTGCTGGGTTCTTTTTCCTGATTTGCTCCTCTGCTACTGTCTTTTTTCCAAATGAACTGACAGATGCAGTCTCTGGAGGAACGACATCAAACTGGAAACAAAAGACAGAAATAGAAGTGACAAAATGTCAGTGAATTGCTATTAAAGTGCAAATCCTAAAGAACTGCCAAGCTAGCTGCTTAAAAAGACATGGGGGGAAAGACAAACATGTATAAAAATAAAAGTGTGCATACGCAGAATTACTTCCGTGAGAAACAAACATAACATACAATGAAAAAAACATACAATAGAATATCAAATGTCCAATTAGCTAAAGGGGATAAAAATATGGTGAAATTGACCGAAGATTAAACATCCAAATCATACAGACGCTTTCTAAATCCCATAGTTTATGTACAAGTAGTATTAATCAACAATTCAACATATATGCAGCTTGTGCAAAATTCAACATCATATTACATAGCTAAAAGCCTAGTTCCTATCGAGGTTATGATATCCAATTTCCAATAATCCATCCAAATAACTCTAGAAAATGTAACAAGTAAAATCTAGCAAAAGTACTTTAGCCTTTTAGGTGTTCAAGACCCCATAGGCATACCAGTAGCAATTAGAAAGCCTTGTGTATAAAAGTGGGCCAGATCAAGGGTGTACAAGGATGACTAATTCATGGTTAATATTAAGTATTTAACTTGGCACCCATCACTTCAACATCAGAGCAAAGCTTTATGCAGTGACTGTGTCTAGGAAAAGTGCACTTTCCATAGGCACTCTCTTTGCACTTTAAGTACACAAGGCATGCTTTTAGAATTACTGGCTCTTGTGACTAGCAAAAAATTGAAATTATATTTATTAGGTCCAACATAGACCACTTCCTCAATGATCATTGCAACCATAAAGTGTTCAGTTACAGTCAGCACTCCCTGCCATTGAAGATAGTGAATTATAGTGCCTGCGGCGTAGTGATCCAACAATAGGCATTCACCATGCCATATATCTCACTGCACCTATGATGGAGAAAATGATTCAGGACTAAATATTCTCATCAATGCACTTGTATGCTAAAAGATCCACAAGCAAAACTCCATCAACCATTCTAAGTCATGAGAAGGCATAAGGAAAATGATAAGTTCCCACTTATTTCAGAAAAAGTTTTTGCCTTCCATAGCTCTTAAAAGGGAGAAAAACCAAACTAGTGCTTTTTTTTTAGGTTGGTCTTGATGCAGCATAGCCATGACTCCAGCAAAACTCCACAGAAAAAAAACAACTACGATTCTCAATAACATGATCACATTGCACCTCCAGATCAGCAAAAACATAGTCGTTGCTGAACTATGGATAATCAATCCTGTTACTAGATTTTTAGTGCCATAGTTCCAACTAGTTCAGTGATTAGATTTATAACCATCCCAAACTGCACATACTGAAGTTACCTAGTTAAATCCAATATATGCCCAAGGCATAATAGGAGGAAATAAGAAAACATGTTGCTTCTCATCAATATGCAGATATGAAATAACACTAACTTAACCTGAAAGAGAATTGTTAAGTGAAGAAGCACCTGATCTTCCAGGAACAGGCGAGGTGGTGTACACCATGCACCCCGATGGAAAGTAGAAAAGGAACTTGCACTGCTTAATCCAGTAAGTGAACTGGCAGGGGACATCTGCGGACTCTGCTGACCTCCAACTCCTTGTTGCTCTTGCTCCTGCTCCCTTAGAGCTATAATGTAATCGTACGTGCTTATTCCCTATAAAGTAATGCCTATTAAGTCATTGGCATATTAACTTGATAAAAAAATACATCATATGTTAAGAACATTTATAAAACTGATAACAAGAAAGAGAAGAAAGGCTCGTCTATCCAGAAGAAAATTTTATGTGCATGTCCATACTGCAAGAAACTAGGATACAGTTTTTTTCAATTAAAAAGTTTTCATTGTGGGATGAAATTATTCAACATTTACCTTTTTAATGAGAAGGATATGAAAGAAGAAGAGCTGAGCAAGAGGTAGGGTGGCAATCATAGCCAAAATGGTGCATACTGCCTATAAGAACATAGAAATTACATTACATTACTCTAGAGAATTTTGAAAAAAAAAAAAACTAAATAAATTCGAATAGGTCTTTAAATTGTTGGATAAATAAATACTCACCACAACAATAACAAAAGGGACCAAAGAGAAACTGCTTCCTAATTTGGAGGAGATGTCTGATGAGAATCGCTTCCGCTCAAGAAAACAGCAGACAAGTACAAGGATTCCAGTCGACCATTGTAGAATAAGCTGCAATCTCAAGCCCAAGGTGCACAAACCATGTATATACCTGTCAATAATCAATTAAAATGAAGATGACTTGAAAATAAAAGTCTTACTCTGGGTGGTCTTCAGTCCTGCCAATGTCACTTGGGAAAATCAAATCAGCAATCTCAGGATGCAAAAAAACCATTTCAAGGACTTTGGATTTTATTGGAAAACTATTGAGTACAAAGAATAGTGGAAGACCACCATATCAAGCAATGAGTTTCAGGGAAAAGGGTTGATATCATGATTTTCCAAGAGATATTTGAGTGGGAATATCAAGGTAATTTACATATATGGTCAAAGAATGGTTTTCATAATGATAGATATTGAGTTACTTGCATGGGGAAGGATGACAATATTTGCAGGGGTAATTCTGTTCATGACCATGGCTTGACCATTTGAAGATTCCAGGTAAGGCATAGTTTGAAGATTTATGCTTACCAAGAGAAGAGCGGAAACCATTAGAGTGAAAAACTTTCTGTAGTTCCTTTTGCCTATGCAATTGTTGAGCCACTGCAGAAATGAAGGACCAAATACATGAATGTTAAAACAAGCTAAAACAGAGTCAAAATTTTTAATAATCAAGATTGTCAGTACCCTGCAATGATGATCGAAACGATCAACGCATTTGTCACAAACTCTGCAGTGCTTGCTGTACTTGAAAACCTGGTCAGGATAATAATTTGATAAGCATAACCTTCTATAAACAGTTATTATAAATATACGATGATAAAACTTGAAACCATAAACCAGAGGCATGCCAACTTGATAGCTCTTGTTGGTAGATAAATCACATAAAAAGATTTATCTATAAAGTTATCTCCTTGAGAGGACTTAAAAATTGCAACAATGGTAACTGCTATCATATGCAGGTCACATTGCTAAAACCTCTTGACTTAGTCCTGTTCTCCAATCCATCAAAAAAATGTAAATGAGAAGAAAAAAGAAACTGAATTCAGAGGCTTTTAACCAACCTCAACTTCACACAAACTACAATAGAACATGCCATCTTCACTCATCTCTTGCGATGAAGATTCGTCACTCGAACTGCAATAATTGCAGAGAAGAGCACAAGGAAAGAGAGCCCATATGAAGCAAGACGAATAGCGTGATCTCAAATTTTTCTCAAAATCAGTATTTGGACCTTTCACAGTTGAATCTCCACCTACAGAACCCTTATCAAAAGATTTACCCCCAGCAGTAGAAGCATTTGCATCATGCATGGATGAAGTTGACTCCCCACCTAGTTTAGAATCCCTTTGGTGGGCATGCTTTTTGTCATGTGGAATCTTGAGATACTTTTTGGACCTAAAAACTCCTGGGTCTGCAGGATCAGCTGCTGCACACCAAATATATAGGCCAAAAACACATGTAATCTGAAAAGAGAAGAGATGTTACTGAAGTTCCAAGTAGAGTTCTAATACAACTAAAAGTAAACACAAAGATTGACAAGGTTAATTGCATATTTCACTAACTTATAACTGGTCATATTTTTTTGAGACTAGCAACCAAGGCAAAACATAAGTGCGTTTATCCATAGAAACTCAAGATTACTGAAATTGAACTTCATCTCCGATGAATGAATTAGCAATGGCAATGAAATTAATTTGAAAAATATGTATAACTATATCACAAAGACCAAGCATCAAAGACATGTAATACAGTCTAATAGAGCTGGTTACACTAATTAGCACTCAATTGCGATGGCCATTAACTTCTGGACCAAAATCTAATAAACAGAGATATTCGAAGCTACTTGAATTTGAAATGGTGCAATTATGCAATCATCTGAATAATTAGCTATATCAAAAATTCCAAACTGTCTTAATTCAAAAGACAATATTTCATTAATAGCATTCAGCGGGAAATCCATGATAATATCCTCTACTCCAAACAAGTGAGACAGTCTAATCTTTAATGTAACAGATTCTAAATCCATGTAGCATAGAATTAGTTAGCAGGTACACTAACCGAAAGAAAGTAATCTATTTGACCTTATCAACCAAAATAACAACTGGCTCAAACGCTTGAAAGGATCTACAAATCTAAGTAGCAAAAAATAAAAACAACAAACAAAATGGGGAAGAAACCAAATCTCAGAAAGTAAAAATAAAGGGTACATATTAAACAAGTGAATCGAATCAACAAGCACAGGATGCACAGATCTCAGTTCTTGAATCTACCGAGAAATTACTGAAGTACAAGTAAAGAAACTAAAGGGAAAGTTGTAAAATGGCTTACCAAAGGAGTGTAGATTCCCATCACAATATACTGAAATATCTTCTTCCCAACAAAGGGAGCAAAAAAAACATAAAAAGCAAACCCCAATGCCAGAAATACAGCTACAGCCACCACCTTCACAAGGTAAATTTAAACGCTCAAAAATCAGAACTTGAGGTAACAGAGACAATGAAAACAAGAATATATATGTAAATAAGGGAAAAAAGATAAATGAAAGAAGACAACCTGAAGGGGATGATAAGGTAGTTGCCATCCATTTTTCCTCATTGTTTAGCGTAAATGCAGCAGCAACCCAGGACAAAGATATATGTTCGGAAAAAGAACAAAAAGGAGAAGCTGAACAACAAAAAAGAAATACTTAGGTTTTACTTATTTTCTTTCACTTTCCCTCATTTGTCTTGAAAAGAAAAAATAAAAAAGACCATCCATTCAACTGCATTACAAACCAAACAAAGCTTACACGACCAAGACATTATACTCATGGGTCTAATCAAAAAGAAAGAAAGAGAGATGGGAAAGAGAAAAGGCACCAAAAAGGAACAGATGGGTTAAGCTATGCCTGATATGGCGTGTTGGCTGGTGAAGAGAAATAGACAGTGAGGAAACCTTTGTCTGGTTCACTCAATCATAGCCTTAAGGCTGTGGAAGGTGGGAGAAGAAGGATAAAAAAAAAAAATGCAACAAAAAAAAACAAGGAGGTTGGCTTGATTTTGGATTTGGGTTTTCTTCTATTTGTTTCTATGCAAGCAAAAAGCTTTTTACTTGGGCAAACAAAGATCTGACTGTAAGAGAGAGAAAGAGAGAGGAAGGGGGGTCTGGTTTCTTTTCATGCCTATTATTACATTGCAACCTCTCTTTTACTTTTTTCTTGTTTCTAGCGTTACCTTTTTCCCTGGCCAAATCATGCGTCACACAGGCATGCCAGTGCCACAGAGTTGATTGGTTTCACTTTTGTAATTGCCACCAACCTCTCTACTCCTTTTAAAGCTTCTTACTTGAATTCTCAAAAGTAAAACAACCACCTTCTTCCCCATTTTTATTTTTTATTTTTCATTTTATCAACAATATTTTCACTTAACTTATGTTAAATGTCAGTGAAGTACCTTCTTGTATTGAAGTTTGACAGTTTGACTATTTAAAAAATTCAATTACTTCAATTCTAAAAAAATTAAGAATCTTTTAATTGATGCTGGTCTGGATATGATAAGTAATAGTACTAATTTGATATTTTTTTTTAAAGATTTGATTCGGTCATAACTAAAGCTCTTCACTTTTTTTTTTGTAGTTGTATTTAATGAGGTAGCTCAGGCTCTTTGCCTTTGTCTGCGGTATAAATTTAACAGAATAGAGGTAGTAACAGTTTAGAAAATGAGTATTTTATCTCCTAATATTCAAACTAAGAAAACATGTATTCCCTTCAAATAGAAGTGAGAACCCCTAAACCTAAACCTCACTTCTTCAATGGCAATTTCTCTCCTTTGAAGGTCCTGTATCTATCATCAACCATAAGGCAAATGCCTTCTGGCTGAAAACTTCTTTGGGAGAATTAGACAAGTACCTATAACATTTAATGTCTTTTCCTTTCTTTTTTTTTTCTTTAAAAAAAAATAAATTGGAGTGGTTAGTGCCTAGCAGAATATAATTCCAGATCTATGTCCTTTAGCACTCTAGGGTCATGAATTTTTAATCAAAAATACATCTTTGAAAATTAATAATATTATTTTTCTTGTTCATAAATATGGAATGGGTATTATGAAATGAGCTGAGATTTCTTAATTTTAATCCCAAATTTTATTATTAAAACAAATAAATAGAGAAATAAAGCAAATAGGTTGGCTGAAGTCAAAAAGGCCAACTCACATGATTGCTTCAGTTCACTGCATAGCCAAAAGTACATGGAGTAAAAATAATATAATAACCCTTTTTTGTTTTACTACAACAATGGAACAGTCGTTTTGTTTAGATAAAAAATTTTCGAACCAACCAAGACAATGTAGGGTTTCCCGTATACAATGGCAAAGAGAATGGAGAGTGACCTAACATAGAGGGAGAGAGAGAGAGATGGTCTCCGCTGCCCGGCGCAGGAATTGAATTGAATTGATTAATAAATCAAATTAATTTTTTTTTTAGGGTTTCTCAAAGATTGGGAGATGCATTTTGGCATTTTCCTGTCAGATTTTGGAGTTGATGAACAGAGGGAAATAAAATGGCAAGTAGGGGTGAGCGAAGTGTCTGGATCGATTTATACTAAATCAAACCAAGACCAAAAATGCAAATCGAATTTTGAATAATAGACCAAATCAAAATTGGCATTTGAATTGAATCAAATCAGTCGGTTCGATCGATTATAGTCAATTTTTACCATATTGATTTTATTTTAAGCCAAATTAGACCCACTCGAATCGACAATAAATGTGATCCGAACCGAATAAAACGGCAATTTGAACATCATTTGAATAACTTATCTAATCGAACTGAAATGGATTCATTTAATTAATTCTGGTTTTGCAAACCCTATTAGCAAGTGAAGTATGCGTAAATGAAAATTATTAATGAAATTACAAACATTATTAATTTATAATTTAAATAATCATTAAAAACATTTATATTTATAATTAATTGACATGTATAAATAGATACGTATACTTATAATATATATGTATGTAGTACTATTGAAAATTTTAAATTTCAATGATGTCCACATTAAGTCAATGTTAAATCAATTATATATATTATAAAAATAATTATTCAATAATTTATAATTATGCATTTAAAAAATGCGACGAAAAACACATATTAAGCTTTACTTATATAAATTAAAAAAATTGAATTTGATAAATTTTAACAAAATTTAAGCTATGACATAAATATAACTAAAGAATAATAAAATAGTTTAAGTTGGAAAAAACTGTAATAAAGAATAATACGAGGGTTAAGTGAGAAAAATATTTTTGTGGTAAGAGTATAATTAGAGAATATAAAAGCATTGAGAGGAAAAATATATTTGGGTAGAAATATAATTAATAGCAAATAAAATGGTTAACTTGTAAAATGGCAACAACAGTATAGTTGTGAGAGATTAATTAATAGACAAAAGGGCAGTGTGTAATTAATATATAATGAAAGGGCAAACTGGGAAAAGCACTGTTATGTCAACAGTAATTTTCCACGCCCTTTAGATATATACAAGTGAAAATATTTCCGCCTTCCGGGAAAGTATTTTCTATTGAAATAAAAATTGCTACATAAATAATTTTTTTTATTCGTAAACTGAAAACTTTATAAATAAATACGATTACGTCTATAATTAACCAATATAAATCATATTACGAGCCTGATAAAATTTTGTATATATCTTCTTTTATGTTTATATATTTTTTATAAATAGACAAAAGATGGAGAAACTATAGGTATTTTCATATAAAATTATTTTTAATTATTTGACTACAAAAATTATAACTATATAGACTTTTAATTGCCAAGGAAAAAATTAATTCTCATGCTTAATGTTTTAAATAATTTATTATAATATAATTTACCAACGAAAATCAAATATAGAAAATTACGGCATTTCAAGAAAAAGAATAAAGTTAGAGTTCAAAAATAATAAATAATTAAAAGTAATAGGACTAAATATGTTAAATTATTTAATAATAAAAGATATAATTGATAAAAAAAAGCCAAAATTACTGTTTACATAAACAGTGATATTGGACTGTATTGTAAAAGTGATAAAGGGTGAAATGATAATAATAAAAAAAAACATGTTTTTAGTGGAAAAATACTGTTTTTATGAATTTTTTTTTTTTAGTTGAGTTTTAGTATGCATATAATAGAATGTCACAGTCAATTCACATGCAAATAACAAATATTTGAGGTTGACCCACATGCAAAAATATATTTGGATCTATCTGTTTTTCCTCAAAACTCCCTCTCCACGCCACTCCCCAAAGCATATCCTTTCTCTGTTAAAAAAAAAAGGTGGTTGACCCAACTACTATCTTTTCTCTAACCACCATTACTATATTTCTGTCCTATATATAATTGAATTTATATTGCATTTCTTGGACCAAACAGTCTTTTAATCAATTTATAAATAATTATATAATTTGAATTTTTTTTCTAATTGTTAATTTTGGTTGATAATACTTTATGGAAAAAATAAAATAAATTGATTGGACCTACTGTACATTCCAATAAATAAAAACAAAATAATTTGATGATGAAAATTGAAACGAACAGGAGTACTAATTAAAATGTCATGCATCCGACGGTCAGCATTAAATAAACATGTTAGAAAGGACCAATATTTTATCATTTGATTTTTTTTTTATTTTTTATTTTTATTCAAATGGCTTTGTTGCTTACGTGTAAACCATTTTAATTAATTTTTCGGATAAAAACTAATCTATTTTTAAATAGTACAATAAAAGAAATTTTAAACAATATTATTTTGGATTATTATCTTAATATTATTTTATTTTATGTGAGATCTTAATTAATTAATTTTATTTTTTAAATATCATGCTATAATTTTAATTTATGTAAAGAAACAAAAATAAAAAAACGAAAACAAAAACAAAAGCTCCTCTCGCTTGATTCACTACACTACAAAGACAAACTCTAAAGGGACATTTCAAAAGCACTACAAATAGTTGCCAAAAAATAATAGAACCAACTTTGTTCTTTTGTAGTAAAAGAAGAACATGTCGATAACAATCATATATTCAAAAAAAAAAAAAAAAAAAAAAAAAAAAAAAAGAAAAAGAAAAAACCCACATTTTCTATGACCTAAAACAAAAAATTAACGTATATTGAGAAAGGAATATCAAGATTACATGTTACCCAAAAAGAAGAAAACAAGAGAATGTAAATATAAAATACACTTAAGGGGCAGTGTCCTACATTAGTAGGGTATCAAATCAATTGTCAATTGAACCATTGACCAATTCTTTAATTTAATTTAATGTAAATTAAAAATTGGAATAGCATAAAATGATGTACCAAATCCGAAATGTAATATCCACCACAAGTTTGTTTAAGCAACCCAACATTATATGCTATCTATCTTCTAGACTTTAATGTGACATAACAAAAGGATTTGGCCCGTGACCTATCACTTATCCTCTCTCTCTTCCTTTGTATTTTGCTGTGGGCACGTGATTGATGCCCGTGACCTATGTTTTTGTACCATTGGTTGGTTATCTAGGGCTGGCCGGCTGGGCAGTAAAAAACCGATCGAACCCATTTTGATTTGGTTCAATTTAGTTAAACCAATTCAATTTCATTTTAAAAAATTGTATTTATTTAATTTGCAATAATTCAATATGATTTGAATTGATTTATTAAATAATATTATTTTGGGTCATTCTCAATTGAAAAGGTGTTTATAAATTTTATACGTGCAAGGCAATGGCAGAACGTTGTTGTAGAAATTATGATGAAGTGGACCGAAAAAGTTTTGATTATTGGAGAAGGTCTTTTCAGGTAAAAAAAAGTTAATAGGAGGGTCCTAAAATTTGACAAATAAGAAAAATTGCTTCATTCTGTGGCAAAGAAAAAGTTAAGATAAAAAAAAAGCAAAAGCAAAGCTTGATTCTTACATTTAATTTCCAATTACTTTCCTAATCTCAACTCATTTCCAATTAAGATTGAGTTTTCTTTCTCATTGATTGGACAGATTTGGTTTTCGAAAGGGATAGTCTCAGTGAAGTGGATACATACAATCTTACCAAAGCTATAACTACAAGGACAAGGTTAGTCTATTTATATTGTAAGTGGAAGTAGCTTTGTTTCATGCTCCCAATTGTAATTTTCTAATCCATGTTTATCTCATTAATTTCTTTTTAAAAATTGATTAATATTCAATATTAGCACTAAGTATAATTATTCTGGGGTCATAAAAGAAAATTCTTAGTTCAGTTTCAGTTGATGAGCAGTTGGGCCCTACGTAGCTTATTATGGGCTCCACTGCAATCATGAGATAATAAAACGGAGTCCATTGGGTTGGTGCGTTTCATTATTTTTGCTTTAGACTAACATGTGATGCATTTAATTATGTCCGATGCCCCTATTTCCATACCCACATCATGGTTTTCAACTACAAATATTCCACTTAATACCTTCAAAATAATGAATTGAAGTGTTCATTTAAGAAACATTCGAGCTTTAGATAAAAACCGTGGCCCAAGTTTTTGAAGTTTTGGATCCTTCATTGGACCACATAAAGCGGCCCATCAAGCGAGCGAAAGAAACCCCAATTACCTTTTTTTTTTTTTTTTTTTTAATTTAAAAGCTGAATAATCAAATAAAGGCAATGCGGTGGATGAAGAATCAATTAACCGTGGGGTCACATTCTCGGATCTATTGAAGGCATTGTTAGGGGAATTTTTTGATATTTTGATCTGAAAATTTGACTTGACCTTTGAAACTGCCTTGTGATCCTGAATGTAATAAATTAGACAGTCCAATAGTATTTGAAATCATAGTATGGATCCCAATAACAAGTTGAAAGCAAATTAAGGTTTCTGTCCATGCACGTGCCATGCATTTGCTCTTACCTAATGCCAGTCAATGTGATTTGAGCATTAAGGGTTATTTTAATGCTTTTGTCAATTTTCATAAAAATAAATAAATATATATATATATGTTTTCCATCAATTTGGCTGTTGTGTTTAACCTTCTTTTACTTCCTTAGGGTGAGATGGATGAGATTAATTCTTTGTAAAATATATATAAATTAAAGACTATGCATTAAGGTAATTTTTATAAAATATTTCATTCGGATTACTGCTCGGATAAAATATTTTTTTTTTGAATATTATAAATTAATAAAATTTAATCTTTTCATTAATAAAAAAAATACAAACCCTTTTGAAGAAATAAGATAAATATCTAGAAACGATAAATGATCGAAATTTATAACTATACAGAAGGTTCCAGATGTCCAAAACTAGGTCAAACGTAACGGTCAATCATTTAATTACCGTAATGCTTTGTTTCCCAAAATGAAGGCACTATCATAAATTCATAATCAATTACAAAAACAGATAACACTGAGTAAAATAATTAAATATTTTTTTAAAAAAAATAAATTTGAGTAAAATAATTAAATAATCCAACAAGGATGAAAACAGAAATTGAAACTTCCTGATTCTTCGAATCTTAGCTTTTTGTTTTTTTTTTTTTTATTTTCTTAATGTATTAATTATCCTAATAGACAAATAATTAATGATCATAATGGGTTTGAGATCACCCTCCCTAATATGGGAAGAACAGGTGTTTTGATTTGGTCAGAATTATTATTAAATAAGTAATTTCAGAAATTCCCTATTCAAGAACTGCTCTATACCTACCTAACAAGGACATTATTTTGCTTGATTCTTTGAATAATCAATTTGCTAGTTTCAACTTACTACTTAACACGTGGCACGAGTCGATTGGCATACATGTATTATGTACTACTAACCTAAATATGAAATTAAATTATTGGATTTGCAATTCTTTATTTAAATGTCTGTCTCTTAATATAAGAAATTAAAAATTGAAATTTCAATTAATCTTTAATTTAATTATTGATTATGTATTAAAAAATAAATATAGTATTAAAATTGCATGCACAAAATGATTTTGACAATTGACACCATATTGAAAAAGCCTTTGATTTATTCTAATTTAAAAGTTAAAAAATTATTTTGTAAGATACATAAAGATCCGTGTTCATTTTAACGATTCATAAATTTGACTAATTCTCATTCGCTTTCGAAGGTAAAAAGATTGACTTAAGAGAAGTTTCCGTTGCAAATGATCGAACCCATGATCTTAGCTACAGTAATCAACTCCGCAAGTATTTTTTGCAACTAAATTATTCAATTCGGATTGAACATAGAAAAGTGTGACGACCTAAAATCGTGGGCCGGACTGGCACTAGGACCTGGGTAAGCTTAAGGCCCCCGAGACCCGTAGTAAGCCTAAATTATCCTAAATCCATTTTTGTTATCAATTAACTGACAGAATAGTAAGTCCATTTTGTTCATATCATGATCAGAGTCAATGATTTTGACTCAGTCTTAATAATGAAAATTATTCACACCTTGGGCCCATATCCATTTAATAAAAATATTTTCTCATGCAATATTTATTTGTCATAATGTATTCAAACTATTCCTATCATATGATTTCCAAATATCAGTCATTCTCATAAAATTTTCAATTACTTAACAATATTATTAAAATAATACAATCTTATCATAACTGCGGATTTCTACTACTACACAATTATAAGATTTCTAAAGAATCATATCTTATACATTTAAACAATCCTTACATAACCTTGAAAG